>VBVQ01001825.1:0-30345 GCA_011636635.1 Tetramorium simillimum | reverse complement strand
ATGTAGCACGGACACAAACCAAAAAGCGATTTTTATCCAGTGTGTCGAAAAATGCATGTGCCAACGTAGTTCTACATCCATGGCGGCGCTGATGCTAGGCCAAATATCGGTCCCATGAAAAAGGCCGGGATGGCCGCTCTCAGGTTTCTCTCTGATGAAAGTAAAAATTGAAAGAAAAGATTAAATAATTTTGTTTTCGGGAAATGAGTAGTTTATTTCCGGTTTAGTAGTTACACGATTTGACGTTAGGTTTCTCAATTGTCACAATCGCTTTTGAATGTAGTACAGTCATATTAGTATGGCAATGTTTACAAATTTAAATGCCAAGAAAAGCGAATGGAAAGTTGATTAATTTATAAGTTTGGCTTGTTTTATCCTGTACTACATTTAATTCTGTTCAAGTTTAAGTTTGTACGAGTTCAAGTAGCATATCTACAATGAGACCTCAAGCTTTTATCAAACTTTCACCGAAGAATTCTAATAATGTGCATATGTATCCTCATGATTTACAACTGTATCAGAACGTTCCGTTTGGAGAGATGACGTTAGACGAACTGGAAGAAATCTGTGAAACACGTCTTAAAGGTTAATTTAAATTTTACACTTTGATCTTATTTATTCATGTGTAATTTTTTTCTCATGTATAATTAATGTGTTTTTTTAATGTATAGTTCTCTTTTTGGTGGAGCGTATCCATTTGCAAAAACTGACAATGTCGGTGTCACAACGTAGAGCTGCCTTGGTCAAGGAGTTGCTCACGAAAGGGATGGATGAATTTGCAAGATTGGTCGATAGTCCTGGATGCAGATCGTACACTGATATGGATATACATATCAGAAGAAGAGATCATATATCTCACTTTATATTAAGATCCGCAGTTGCCTTTAATGTGTTCAAAAAACGCTGGTTTTTTAAGCAAGAAGCGAGACTATTTAAATGGAGATTTTCTTCGTTAGATAATAAAGGAATTGGACAGTTTATGTGTGTTAATAATTTCAACTTTATACCGGTTGGTTATTGCTTGTTGCAATATTTTTCATTTTACGTTTCTTAATAGTATAAATCTTGAATTTATAATATTCATTTCCAGATTAGCCAGAACGAAAAGGAAGATATCAGGGAATATCTTCAAATGTGTTCTCCACATGTTAATATTGATAACACACAATTTTACAGAGTACCTTTTTTTCATATAGCCAATTTAATTAAGAAGCGTAAGGTTTTCATTGCCCAAGGCGAAGCTTTTGTACCTGAACAAGAAATGGCATTCATGTTTGTGTCACACTTTAAAAAAATTCTTATGTCTAGTTTCGAAGTAAGTATGAACATGATTATTGTGAATCTCGGCAACTGTTATCGTTTTCTACTCTGTCATATCAGAATGCACGCGAAGCTAGAGCCAATTTGCACAATGATGAAAGATTCACAAGCATCTTTGCCAATTTAGAAAATAATATTCATATTGAAAATACCATATTGGTACAGGAACATGAGATACAACAACACGTTTCGCTCAACCAGTTGGATAAGGTAAACACACATTGTATACTTAATATTGAATCATGAAGAATCTTGTAACTAATAATAATATGATTGAATCTTACAAGACACAGTAGTATCTTGTAATAATTAAGTTTAACATAACTTTGTTTCGTAAATAGTGATTGTTTTGCTATAGCTTGCAGAAACCTCTTATCCTCTCTGTATGAGAGTGCTTCACAAAGCGTTAAGGAAGAATCATCATCTTACACATGGCGGTAGAATACAGTACGGTTTGTTCTTGAAAGGCATAGGACTTTCTTTGTCCGATGTAATGACTTTTTGGAAAGATGAATTCACGAAGGTAATGGACGACACTGCATTCAACAAAGAACATGGTTATAACATAAGATTTATCTTCGGGCAAGAAGGTAGTCGTCGAGATTATCAGCCTTACAAATGTCTAAAAATTATGGAGTCGATCGTTGGACCTAGAGATTATCATGGATGCCCTTTTAAACATATGCTGCATGATATACTTGAAGACGAACTTACTGAGTGTGGTTTTAACGCGTTGGGTAAGCACCAAATATTAATTTATACATCATAATACGACTTCTTTTGTCTAGTAATTAATTTACTAAATCAGAGAGATCAACGATAATGAAATTGTCCAAGGACGGTCAATGTTCTGCAGCATGTAACAAATGTTACGAAATTAAACACGATTGTTTCAATGACACTTTGTTCGATCATCCAAACATATATTTTAATGAGAGTGTGAAATATCGCATGGCATCTTCACAACATGGTGAGATTTATTTTGTCTTTCTCTTTCTTTTTATGTGTATTAAACAATTTACTATTTTATATAAAATTTAAAATTAAAGATCCAGATCCAAAAAAAGGAGATACATATTAGTCGTCATACAAAGTGAATATTGGAGAAGTTGGAACCGTTGTAAGTTATATTTAATATCAACAGAATATATATACGTTGTTTACACAGATCCGTGATTGTAAATATATATAAATTTATTTAATTTATTTAAAACTAAAATATTAAATATTCTCAAGATATTTTCCAAGATGGATAAGCAATTGATACACTGACTTAGCTGATTTTACTTTGCTAATAACTTATTAGAGTTAATAAGTTTTTAGCAATTTTTCGATTTGAAATCAGATCGTCTCTTTTTATTTTAATTGCCAATATAATGAATAATAAGCATTTCTTTTAGCACTGAAAAAAGGTTTCAATTTCAAAGTTAATTGTAATATTTTTAATTAATTTTAACTCAGTTTTAAATAGTTTATATATTTATCAAGCGTAATGTGAAACATTATAAAACACGTGCGTTGGATGCTGGATACATCTTCATGCAGTATTTTTGTTTTGTATTTTGTTGAGATGTACTTTAATTTGAATAAGTTTTCTTTTTTACAATTAGACGATTGAATTTAAAAACACATTTAGTCCATCGTGATAACGTGACCATTTTACTTTTCTTCAACAAAATAATAGGCTTAATAGAAAAACAAAAAAAACATCATCAAAAAATATTACCGATACAACACAGTATAATTTACTATGTTTCATGATTTTTATTCTGTAGATTGCTGCGGCGATACGTAAGTACCGAATGATATATGTATGTACATTTAAGTGATAGAAGTAACGAGCAGTATTTATGTACAAGTACACCGAATTATAAACACTTAACACTCGCCATACCTTACACATTATTACCTTAATCAATTCGTAACGTTGTACCGTTGTCTCATTAAATGCTATTTTAAGCAAGACTACACGATTGAATAGTACGGAGAATTTTTGGCACAGTTTGTTATCTTAATAGAAACAAAACGAGTCTGTTAAACGAATCCTAAATGTAGCTTATCAAGAGATACGGAAGAAATGCTTATAATCCTCGTTATAACATTGCGTCTATAGTCAAGCAGTCGTTTATACCAAATGCAAATTTTTGTTTCAATCTAAAAAATATTCGATGTCTGACGTCAAAATGATATGTGGTCGTGTAACACTAAATCGATTCCATCGTGAATCGAGTGTGTACGCAAAATTCAATTAATATCCCGTTGCAGCTTGTAGCAATGTAATTATAGCCGATAATTATTGGCTTCCTATACACATATACCATAGAGAAACCACCATGCAATTTCAAAAGCGGGATGTATATCACAAATTTAACAGCAGCAATGGATTTATGCAATGCGTATATTACAATTCTCTCTTTTTTTTAACAAAATCAAAATAGTTTTTATTTTTACGTTCGCGCATATATTATGAACAGCCACCCCTGTATACATTTGAGAAAACTAGAACTGTACTTTCCACTCTTCTGAAAATGTATTCTTCTCATTCGCACATTAAATTTTTTACACTCATACCTTTTTCTCTTTCACATTCTCTTCTATGAACCTTTTCATATAGAAATAAAGTATATGTTAGTGGGCACATCGATAAAATCATCATTTATAACAAACAAGTCAAATTATAAAGTCTTATATTTTTTTATCATTTACGTATAAATATTGTTAAATATGTATATTAAAAATTTGCTACATATTCCACGATTATTTTACACAGATTTGTTATTCTATCCCGATAATGACTTAAGTTGGTTAAGTATCTCCTGTTTTTTTTTTTTTTTTTTTTTTTTTTTCATTTTCAATAGACTCCTCTGGTATCCGAGGAGCTAATAAGGATATAATCAAGTGATCCCTAGTACTTCCTTCATTTATCAAATCATGCACTTTATCGGTGATGGAGATATGAACAAGAAAAAAAGAGAAAGAAAAGGATGACATTGGATTAACATTGTATTCTATAGGAGGATGAGTCACGGTGTCATTGTATAAAAATCTAAACTGACCTTAAACGTGTACTAAAAAATATAATTGCTTCTGTCAAACGAGAGGACCGATTATCGGTAATGATTCCAATAAAGGTCAACCTCTGTGCGCTCGGGATATACTTTCGTTGACGCCTCCGTGACTCATTAATTCGGATCGTCAGTCGGACCGAACGCTGTTATTCTCGACGTAACGGACATACTTCGCTGCTACACACATGGAATCTATTTTTCATTAACAACGACTCTTTCTAAATCAATGATATTACTAATACGACAGGACACTTGCATGTCGTTGGTTCGTCTTGTGTAAAATGCGAGTTCTATACTGTCGTACCGTAAGATTCCACTGCCGAAGGAAGAATGGGAGAAATAAGGATTTGTCGTGTATTTTTACCGCTTCGTATGAATTCACAAGGTATTAAATGCGTCAACGGACCGACTTCCTCGCCGAGAATGCTATGGTACTGTCAATTGCAATATGATTCGCGTGCGCGCACACACATCACTGATGTAGATTTATCAGATGTGCACATCGCGGGTATCCTGATTGTTGTGGCAAGTCCGATGCTCGTATTCGTAAGAATAATCCCATGGCGATAAACGAAACTGAAGAACCAGTCGCGGTTTGCGTTTACCCACGTGTAAATGTTAAACGCGTGTAACTGCATCGATCGCGGAAGAATTTAGACGGATATCTCGTAAACGGCGTACATCCTTTCCTCGTTGGAGCGTAAGACATGCAGACTACTCGGCGGCTCTCGTAGAATCTCCGTCCAGCCGCAGGATGGTGCGGAGACCGGAAAGGTGGGCTATACGGATATCTCATAGTTCATATCGTATACGCTCGCACGGTCCGGCGTCGGTGTGGTCGGTCTCTGCGACCTCGGATCGTTGGGCGCCGAGACCATTTCCATGGAGTCGGTCATCTCCAAGGCTCTAACAAAGGACATCGGTCGACGCCGGGCGTCTCCCGAGGTCGGCGTAGTGGGTGTTGCCATCGTAGTCGCTTTCCGTTTGACTTGCGGCGACTGGTGCGGTTGATGCGGCGGGAAGACGGGCACTCCACCCCTCATGGCTGGATGATACGCTGCCCTAGGAGCGTTCGTCGCGTATTGCGACTGCTGAGTAGGACTCGTGGGATTGGAGCGGTAGTAGTCGTACGACGGGGGCTGTCGATGGGAGGGCGATTGATGCGGCGCCCCGCTCACCACTCCACCAGGGGGTGGACCTGGATAGCTGCCGGGAGAGTTGTCCTTCCACATGTAAACACCGCGCTGCGGCGAACCCGCCAGTTCGCGTATATTGTCGACCGTGTTGTTGGTTCTCGAGTACGGATGATCGGTACCCTGTCGCACGAGCTCGCTCTCCGACAGGAAACGCCGCTGCGGGCTGTAGCCAGTAATGACGGAACCGGGAACGCCGACTCCCGTATTGTTTCCCTGCTGTACATCATAATACGTCGGCGCTTCGTTCACGCCTATGAAATCCGGCCGACGAACCTGCGTCGGTGTACCCGGGTTTGATCTGTAACAGACACAACGGATCTTAGATCCCCCTTCTCCGCGCGCAAGATGCTTTCGATAATCGACAAATGCACAGTACAGTGAACCAAGATGAATATGCGAGTGCTTGAGCATTGTAGCCATACAAATACGGCTCTGGCGAGACATACAGGAGAGAGAGCAGCGCATCATTCCTGTTAAGAAATTAGCATCTATTCAAGAAACATAAAAGATAGCAAACCTAAGAAATGTGTGTATGTGTGTGAGTGTTGTGTAATGTGTGTGCGTGTGTGTCGTATGTAGATATATATTTTTACAACCATGTTTTTCTATATATACAAAGATATATATGCAAGAAAGCATAATTGTAAACTACGGTATGTCCTCGTAGGATGAAGTTCGTGTTTACCTGCAGTAGGTTGCAACATGATGGTAGAAAGCAGCTCCTTGCAGTTACCACCCCCTGCAGTGGGACACAAACTTATCTATATACCATATATCTTGTAATATGTACATGCAGAGAGACTAATCCTCTACAATATTTATTGTAAGCTACATTGCGCAATTTTCCTTTTTGACACGTTCCTTCGTCCTCCGGAAGGCGAGAACAGTGGTGACAGAAGAGGAGGAGAAAGAAGAGCAAGAGTGAGGTGTTTGACAGTGAGGGACAGGAGATCTTGACAAAACAGGCCGACATCATATCGAAGGGTAGCAAATAGGATATCATAAGAGGAATATCGTTCACTTATTGGCAGCGTGCTCAAGAGATGCATTGTAACTATTACTAGTGTGGCGCTTCCCTCTTGCTCTCTACACTGAGATAATTTTGTGCAATGTGAAAATCGCGATATATATAGTTAAAAGTAATAAATCTGAAATTGTATATAAATATTCGAATATATCTCGAATAAGAATTGACCAATGTAAGCACTCAATCAATTGATCCGTCATTATTTTTGTATCACGTGTAAATGTGTTTATATATTACAACATATTTATATTTCTTCCAATATACCGAACTAATATAGTCTTTGATTTTTTTTTTAATAATGCACAAGTATGATGTACCTTCGTATGGGGCTGGATATGGCAAGCGGAGTGGGTACTCCAATAGCTTTGATACGTTGTTGCATCGTCGGGCTGGCACCACCCTGACGCTGAGGGACTGTGGCGGGCGAACCACTCGTTTCCGGTGATAACGGGTCGGGTGTGTGACTTCGAGATCCATTCATCCCTCTGTGAATATGATGTTCGTAAGTATCGTACCAGAGCGTCTCGCACGGTGAAAATCGCTGTTTTATCGCCAAGTACCTTGGCCTTGGATGTGGACTGCCTCTAGGATAATGTATTGGATGGCGATGCTGCGACGGCGGAGGATGCCTGGGAGATTCGTTGTTCTCCACAGGTGGCAGGAAGAAATTGCTTTTGGAACCGTGTCTTTGCAACGGTGGCGTAGGTTCGCAGTCCGCAGACTGAGACGCCGTCGGTTCCATATCTGTATCCGAGCCATCTCGTCCAGGAGATAACTGTAAAGAGAAACCGATACGGTTAGCAATCACATCAGCGAAAGAAATTCAAAATGCATAGGAATAACGTATTATAATATTTCACTATAATATACATTACATATATTTCCTATAAATATTAGGATCAGTTTGGATGAATGGGATATGCATAAACCACAGGAGGAAATCAGTAAAGGCATCTTAGGACTCTGGACTGAATGGTACTGATAGATGAGATATCATCGCTGTAACTCATACTCTACAGATATCATGAAAAAGACGTAAATATATATGTATATGTATTAATTTCTATGGTAAAATACTAAAATATTCTACGAAGCTAGTACTAAGGAATTGCATACAAAATTGTTTTAAAATTACTGTAATAGTGGTACAACTATGCTGTTAGCCATGCTGTAACTACATGCTTCAAACATGCAAGCAGAAAAGTGCTCGAGATAGGCTTTGTTTAAACTTTGTCCAACTGTGCTAATCAATAATAAAAAGGATACAAATAATAATAACAACACAAGCTCAAGTTCAAGCGTCAGATTTCAAATTGAGAAGTCACGCTGTTTACAAAGTAAGAAGATAAGCGAGACTGCGCTAGCTCTTACCTTATTGTAAGCATTTGAACTGGCATTTCTAACACCATTGCTGCTATCCATGTAGGTCTTTACCTGGTTCTCACTGCCTATAGTAGATATCTCTGACGCACACGCTCCACGTCGCTTCCCTGAATACTTCGTAGGCTTAAGTAAGCTGCAAATGACAGAGAAAATTCATTATAACAAAATAATTTCCGCGTAGAGCATCAAGTATACAATACCTTGGCTCCTTGCAATACCTTGGGTATTGTGGTCCAAACTGTGTGTAACAGCAGTTGCGCAGACAACCACGAGAAAAAGGATTGTAGCCCCCGTTAAATTTGCCTGTTACCTGTTCGTTTGTAGTGCGTCCTCTGGAAACGAGGACCACGTGAAAGCCGGTCAGTCCAAAGATTGGAATGAACAAGAGTATTACTACTCCCATGAGGATGAGACTATATTGAGGTTAAGGATCTTACAAGATCGACCGTCGACGTACGTTACTTTAGAAATGACGTTCTACATAAAGGATACGCAATAATAGTATTAACTTCACTCAGCTGCTCCTTATGCTCCAGGACGTAGTATAGACAAAGCCCAAATATACTGAGCATATGAATACTGAGCGACAGAAGAAAAAAGAAGAAGTATCTGTAGTTCCTCCTACCAATGCAGTTATTTACCCACGGGCAGTGATGGTCAAATGTCTGAAAGTTGCAGAGTTCATTAGGATCCCTTCCCAGACATCTGCTCCAATATATGTTCAACAAAAGAAACGTACCTCAATACAATGATTGCAGACACTGCAATGTGAGCAACGTGGAGGTCGATAAAACTTACAGGTGACGCACCACTTCATGCGCACGGTAATACCGTTGATCTCCACGCTCTTGTACAACGGCGCGCGGAAGTCATCCTCTCGGTCTTCGTCAGGAGGCGCTTTAACGAAAGAGCGTCATTATGTGCCATGATCCGCGACTTGTAAAGGTATCACAAGTATAACTCGGTTCAAGTTTTACCTTTTGGTATAACACCGGGATCCATAAACGTCGCCAGCGAGAAGTTGATCACCACGAAGAAGCTGATGACTCCTTGCAGAGCCGGTACCCACAAGCCCCATTGAGAGATATAGTAGTGCCAGCACCTGGGATTCGAACGAGTACATGAGATGACATTCGGCGAGAGCGACGGGGAGCCTTCGTCTCGACGAACGTGCTCGCGCAGAGAAGGCACGGCGAGAAAGAGAGAAAGAGAGAGAGAGAGAGAGAGAGAGAGAGAGAGAGAGAGAGAGAGAGAGAGAGAGAGAGAGGGACAACTCACGGGAAGGCGAAGAAGAGAATCGTGGCGACGAGTAGAACCACCCACGCGAACGCAGCTGGCAGATACCTCGTCTTCACATCGCATTTCGGCATTCTGCACGCTCCGCTCTTCCGGTGGCACACGATCAGCGCGAGTCACTAACGGACAGGAGGATTTCTGCTAGCAGGAAACATGGCCGCGTCCATCGGGAGCTCGTCTCACTTGCGACTCGTACGCGCTGCGGCGAGAGCGGCCGCGCATTCTAGCTGCCGTCCCGGGCCGGGCGTCCGCGACGCAACACCGATCGGGCCCCGGTACCCGATCACTCGTGCGTCATCCCGCCGCGAAACGGCCGTCGGCGCTCTATCAATATTTAACGGCTAGCTCGCGTATATACGAGTTTATCCGAGCGACCAGCACACCACCTCGGTGACATACATATATAGCGTGCACGGCCGCTCTCGCTCCGCTCCCTCACCCTCGCCCTCGCCTTCGCCGCCTCGCGGAATATCTCGCGGCGCGGCAGCGGCAGCGCGCGTGTCAATCCTCTCCCTTTCTCCTCCCTTCTCTCCACACATATTTTGCCCAACGCTTTTTCATATTTCGAGTATTCCACCAGATCGGATTAATGGCAACTTCAGGGTCCTCAGAACTCTCGACGTCGTACGGAAAACTTTCATGTATACGTACGAAAATGATTCTGTGCGAGCACTGATTGGTGTGGATCTTCTAAATCTCGAATTATGTACCAATCAACGACCGCGCAGCGTTATTTTTGTGATGAAAATTTTCTGTATGTGTTTATGAATTGAGTCCTAAGTTTAACATTTTCTCGATTATATTTGTCTTTCGTGCAATAAATTGTACATACATATATTGTAATGTATTTATGCACTTTTTTTATTGCATACATCAAACTTTTTTTCTCATACATACAGATAGGAAGAGAAATCATGGGCCAATAGTTACAACTTTTAAATATTAATTTTAATAAAAAGCAAATGCAGTATTTTTAAACAACGTATATATTATAATACATTTACATAATTCCTTAGATTAAGAAAATGTATTAGGCCTTGAATTATCATTGCACAAAAAAGTTATTTTATTTTGAAAGAAGCTGCGAAAATGTGACGATGAATCCTTGGGTATGAAGGATTGATTCTTACATTTTTAAATACTAAGACTTGTTATTAACTCGATCATATTCAATATCTTTTTAAATACTTTTAAATATGTATACTTAAGAGAATATTTAAAGATATTTAAAAGTCTTAAAGATATTTAAAAAGGAATGTAAAAAGTCTCAATTATATATTTAACATACTTTTTTACTATGTTTAAATATCTTTAAGTGTAGTGTATTTAAGTTAATAAGTAAAAATATTTAAAGGTATTCAAAAGCATTTAAAGACACATCGAACCGAGTTTCGTAACGACAAGTGTTGCTCAATATTTGCTATCAATTTGCTGTTGTATTGCGACGAATATATTTTTGCTCAATTGTTAATGTTTATTACTATTAAATTATGTTAGTCGCTTTTGTTCGCTTTTTGGCGATTTTACTGGTTTGGATGCAAAATTCTGATTGAATTTATTGCCAATTTGCAAGCGCATAATTGTTATCATTTTGTTTAAGGGCTATATTCGTAAACACAATCTTTGTTACTTCTAACCTCTAACTATTCAAAATACGCTGATTTAGATTAGAATCAATCATCATTTATTGTAACAATTAACTTCAATTTTGAACCAATCTATCGTACATGACTATTTTTAGTCAAAATGATTATATGTATAACATTTGTTATAATAACGAATAACCAACTGCAGCAAAAATTATCTAAAGCACTTCCTATGATTACAAGAAAATCGTAATCAATAATGCTCAGAATTAATAAGAAAATTACGAGATAGAGATAAGAAAAATTTACTCACTATCTTCATTTTCTAAAAAGTATATTTCATAAAAGTTATAAATGTTATACGCGATGCTTTTGGTATAAATCACTTTATATAATAAATTATTATTATATCAACAATTTGTATTATAAAAAAGAGTGCACTTCGTTATTTACTGAATAAATTATAAGAATTGTGACTTCCAATCAGGTTTCCTCAATACTCCGGGAAAGACTGTATTGAATATATATTGAACTAGGTTTATCTCTAATTGTAGATCGGACTTTAATCGATAAACAGAGATACGAGTATCAATGTTGTTTACGAAGCGAATACCGTTCTGTCGAGTGTCAGTAAAGGTATACCTAAACAAATCTGCATAAATATTTGCATAAGAAAATTGATTGGTCCATAAGTTTGTGCATAAGGAACCATCCATTTCCTTATGCATATGCTTTATACATTTATGCAAGTTTGTCTGGTTATACCCTAAAGGCATTCGAACTGTATAATGAGTTCGAGTTGAGCACAATTTCGTCGAAATTGTTAACAACGAAATTTCCTTAAATTTCTTCTAAAGACTTCAGTTGATATTGTTGAGACTTTCAAATAATTTTTTCTTCTAAATCTACAGATTTGCAATTCTCTAAAATGAAAAATCTTAAATATTATATATATTTATAATTATAGATTGAGAAAGGTCTGTTTTTTGTTTCGAAATAGCGCGAGAATGGACAGCCGTCCACGTGAAACGAGGCTGCGATTGGTCGTGGCGCACGTGACAGTCTAGCCATGTGACTTCCGTTTCGCGGGTAAATTACACGGTAACGTTTTCATCCACGCCGGTTGCTCGTAGGATCAGTGAAAAGTATTTGCTGTGGCTGCGACGCTTTGAGAGCGTTCGAAGAGGCAACATGCACGTACTCAAGCGTGGTAAGTTAAGATAAATTTAAGCAAATCGCAGTTACCGCGATTCGACGGATTCTCCGCGCGAAACTGTTGTTTACTGATCTTTCACCTGTCTAAGATCGACGTTTCTTTGTTGTCAGATGGACGTAAGGAACCTGTGCACTTTGACAAAATTACTGCAAGAATCGAGACACTATGTTACGGTCTGGACATGAATCATGTGGATCCAGTAAGTGTTCGCACGTGTATCTTTGTAACTGAAACAGGAAGGGACCTTATCTTACTGTTACTATTTTTCATTTATTTTTGCGTTAATAAAATGTTTTTCTGAAAGTTAGTTTTAGTATTACTTATATAAAATCGTTGGTTTAAGAAAAGTGCATTGTTGCGTTTTCCTTTTACAGTCTGCGATCGCACTTCCAGTCATAACCAATTTGTGCTCCGGAGTAACAACAATTGAATTGGATAACTTGGCAGCTGAAACTGCTGCGAGTATGATCAATCAACATCCAGATTATGGGACCTTAGCAGCTAGAATAGCCATATCCAATCTGCACAAACAGACGAAGAAGGTCTTTAGCGGTGAGATATCACAAGTGTTTATATCACATAGAATTTATCGATATATAAATCATAATCATCATTAATATCTCATATCTTACAGAGGTGATAGATGATTTGTATAATGCGAAAAGCTTGATCACAGATAAACCTTTATCCATAATCAGTGAGAAATATTATAAAATCATCCAAAACAACGCAGACAAATTAAATTCTGCGATAATATACGATAGAGATTTTAATTATAGTTATGTCACGTTTAAAATGCTTGAGAGTAATCACCTGTTGAAATTGAATCAAAAAATTGTTGAAAGACCGCAGCATATGTTAATGCGAGTTGCTGTAGCTATTCATGGCGAAGATGTCGATAAAGCTATTGAAACTTACAATTTTATGTCAAAACAATATTTCATACATACTGCACAAACCATAAATACCGCATGTACTGCTGTGCAACAAATGGCTAAGTAATTACTTTTATTAATGATCCATTGGGCGTTGTAATATGTTATTAAATTAATTATATTTTTACAGCTCATTTTTGTTGACAATGTCCAGCGATAGCATAGATGGAATATTGGATACGTTGGAAAGATTTGCTCTTATTTGTCATTATAATGGCGAAATAGGATTCAATGTGCACTGCATTCGAGCAAAGAACACACCGATAAGAGGCACAGGAGGTGTATCGAACGGATTGGTGCCTATGTTAAAAGCGTACAATACATCTATTGGGACTGTCTCCAGCACCGGCAAAAACGAAGGACCAATTACTGTATATTTAGAACCATGGCATGCCGATATTTTTGAATTCTTAGATCTGAAAAAGAATATTGGTTATTATCTTTTATTGTTATTTTCTTTTGTTTCTTGATAAAGGAATATATAAGTATCTTTTTAAATTACTTTTATTATTATAGGCGAAGAGCAATTAAGAGCTAAAGGTATGTGTTACGCGTTATGGGTTCCAAATTTATTTATGAAACGTGTTTTTGAAGATGAAATGTGGAGCCTAATGTGTCCACATGAATGCCCTGGATTAGTTGAAGCTTCGGGTGATATATTTGAAGATCTGTATATTAGGTCATTATATTTCTAATATTATTTAAAATTATATGAAATTTATATAATTTATGAAAAATGTATATTCATATTTAGATATGAAAAAGAAGGACGTTCTCGAAGACAAGTTAAAGCTAGGGAATTGTGGCTTGTCATCATTAACTTACAAGTTGAAAATAAAGGAGTGCCATATATAGTTTTCAAAGATTATTGTAATAGCAAATCAAATCATCAGAATTTGGGTACAATTAAATGCAGCAGTTTCTCCACCGAAATAGTTCAATATTCAAATTCCGATGAAGTTGCCATGTGTAACACAGCTTCAATCGCTGTCAACATGTTCGTGAACGCTACTACGAG
Organism: Tetramorium simillimum; assembly: GCA_011636635.1. Lineage (NCBI taxonomy): Eukaryota > Metazoa > Arthropoda > Insecta > Hymenoptera > Formicidae > Tetramorium > Tetramorium simillimum. Next base: position 16,300 of record VBVQ01001825.1, on the reverse strand, counting down.
AACTTTCGACTTCTCTAAATTTAAGGAAGTAGTGAAAATTGTTACCTGCAATTTGGATAAAATGATTGACGTCAGTTTTTATCCTCTCTCAGAGGCAAAAGAGTGTGCTAAACATAGATCTATTGGTAAGCTATTTGTGCATAATTCATATACTACATGCATTGCTTTTTTAAAAATTCATTTTAAAAATTTCAGGTATTGGTGTACAAGGATTAGCAGATGTATTTATCTTAATGAAATATCTGTTTGAAAGTAAAGAAGCTAATGAACTTAACGCTCAAATTTTTGAGACTCTGTATTATGGTGCTCTAGAAGCCAGTTGTGAGCTAGCTTCAGAGAAAGGCCATTATGAATTATATGAGGGCAGTCCAATCAGCAAAGGTGTAAGTATTCAAGAAAAACATTATTAGCTATTAATTTATTGGAAGTTATTTTTGTTAGCGTCTGAAACATGCAATTTTTTTTCATAGATTCTTCAGTACGACATGTGGAATGTCAAACCAACAAATTTATGGGATTGGGATATTTTAAAGGCAAAAATTGCTAAATACGGAGTGCGCAATTCTTTGCTAGTAACACAAATGTATGCTCCATTTATGGCGCAAATGTTGGAAAGCAATGTATCAGTTGAGCCATGTACAAGCAATATATATACAATATATGCATTGTCAAAACATTATAAGATTGTTAAACCACGTTTATTGAGAGATCTAATCGAGAGAGATCTTTGGGATAAGAAAATGCATAAAGCAATCGTTAGTAATGGCGGATCTATACAAGTAAATATTCATTATTTGATTTAACTATGTTATAACATGATTTCATATTACATAAATATTTATAAAATAGATATTGTACGTTTTGTAAGTAAATTTTTCTCATTTGCAGAATATTAAAGATATACCCGAAGATTTAAAGGAACTTTACAAAACGGTTTGGGAAATGCCACAAAAGACTATATTTGAAATGGCGGCTTCTCGTGGACCTTTTATCGATCAATCGCAATGTTTAAATGTCTACATGGTTGATCCATTAGAGAAGCTTACATCCATGCATTTTTATGCTTGGGAAGTTGTAAGTATAAAATGTATATTATATACGTGTTTTTTTTTTTTTTCAGATTTCATTTTTAGATTATAAATTTAATATTAAATATGTATTTATTATAGGGTTTAAAATCTAGCATGTACCAGCTCATCGAGAGAGATCAATAACAACAGTAATAAAAAATAAACAAGATTAATGTTAAAAAAAAATATGTATCCAAAGACAAAGTGAAAACAGAATGTTGGAATTTACATTAAAATGAATTTTTGAAACAAAATTATAATAAAAATTGTTTTTATTTTAAAATTAAAAAATATTGAATAATGTAAATGTTGCTTTTTTTATTTAGGATATATAAATTTCAAATAGAAGTAGACGGCAAGTATTTTCAATTTTCTAATGTATGTAATTCTCTAATGTGTATATGATCAGAGAATAAAGGTTTAACAAATTTATCTTTGATAATAAAAGTTTTACTCAAAACTAAAAAGGCGTTCTTTTTTATTTATTTTATTAATAAAATTCGCTGAACAGTGGTCAAAAAGTGGATGTAACACGGGTACACACCATGCAAAATGCGATTGACCGACAGTGTCGAAAAGTGGATGTAGCACGGACACACACCGAAAAGCGATTTATCGACTGTGTCGGAGTGGATGTGGCTACGTAGTTCTACATCCACGTTTGGCGCAGATGCTAGGCCAAAACAGCCAAATATCGGTCCCACAAAAAAAGGCCGGGATGGCTCTCAGGTTTCTCTCTATTTATATGTCCAATTTTTGAAGAATAGTTTACTAAAGCTATCTTTTTAAAATGAAGACTTCACGAACCAAGAAAGCGCGGAAAACTCTTGGATTTTATGTGAATAATTACAAGTTTCATCAACCATTCCAAGTCCTTATTGACGGCACATTTGCCTTTGCGGCATTACAGGTTAATTATACACGTTATGTTCCTTCTATTTATTTATTAACAGATTTTATAATGTTCACTTACAATGTTTACTTTATCTGTCTTGTACCATTTCAGAATAAATTTAACATACTGGAGCAGCTTGTAAAGTATTTTCAATCCGAAATAAAGCTGCTGACAACAGCGTGTATCATCTCGGAAACCGAGACACTTGGCACATTGTCTCCAGCAGTTAATGGTGCTACACAAATAGTGAAACAGTATGCTGTACATAAATGTGGACATGAGAAGAAACCAATAAGCGGTTCGAAATGTTTACGATCTATGATAGGAAAAGACAATAGCGCAAGGTATATTGTCCAAGCATTAAAAGATAGTACCTAAGCATCATGTGCCAAGAATAGATTTTTCATTTTTAAATCTTTAATATTTCCATATTCTCTGAACATATTAAATTTAAGTCTGTACAAATGATAAAAACATAATGGTTCTTTGTGAACTAACACAAAGTATGCACGTTCTTTCATGTTTAGTTATTGTAATTAGTATGCAGACAATAAGTTTATTTGTATACTCTTAAGTTTTTGTGTTGGAATGATTAGGTCTAGGAAACTGTCTTTAGACGATTAAGTATTTGAAATTTAGTAGAAGTAGAAATTTGTCATATTTTTCAAGAGAATCTCATTTAACTAATACAAAAGGTTGTCTCTTATTTTCACCATTTTTAGTATATGTACTTTCTTAAACGTAATGCTAATAAACAAATTTAACATATAAATAATGATATAAAAAAAGAAATGTTTTTTAATAAAGTCATATTTGCTACAGGTATATTATTGCAACCCAAGATCGTGAGCTTCAGGATAAGTTGAGGATAATACCAGGAGTTCCCGTAATTTACCTGCATGGAAAAGCACCTACACTAGATTGTCCTTCAGAGGCGAGTCGCAAACATGCTGAAGATATGCAGAAAGGTTTAGGTATGACTGCGTGGGAGAAAGATAATGTACAAATATTACGAAAGCACGCAGGACTAGAAGAGAAGGAGAGTAAAATGAAGAAGAAGAAAAAGAAAGGACCAAATCCACTTAGCTGCTTGAAGAAAAAGAAAAAACTAGAAACAATATCGAATAAAAATAATATAAAGTCTGGTAAAGTCAGAAAAAGAAAAATTAAAATAGCGTCACACATCAAAGAGGCTTTATTAACAGAATTGAAGAATGAACGTAGGACATAGAATTGTATATATGCGAATTTTAATATATTTTGTGAATATAATACATAAACGAAATCGTTAAAAACTGAAAATTGAGTTTTTTTGTTTATTGAACCAATTTAAATTTAAAAATAAAATATTTAAATATCTTATGTATATGTACATAAAGTTTTATAAGATTTAAATATAGTTTTTTTATAGTCATGTTAAACGTGAAATGTTTAGTGTTTTTATAAAAGAATCTCATAGTTTTACAGCTATATCAATAAAAATTTTCGTTTTAAATGATCAAAATGATTCTTATTCTTCAATAATTTATAATGTTCAATTTCATTAACGAAAAAATAGCAAAGTATTACTTCAAATTAAAATTGACATCATTTAAATATGAAAATATAGCGACTAAGAAAAATAAGTAACAAAAGATCTTCAGAAAAAATGTATATTACATCCTTCAGTATGATATTAAATAACGTTGTATAATGTCATTTCCTAGAACAGCTTAACATATAGTTGAACACATGTACCTGGAATTAGGAACTTCTATATATAAAAAGTATAAAAATGTTGAAAAATAATCATTATAGGTGGCACAATATTATTTACAGCCTTTGTTTAAAACTTTCAGACAATATTTAATACTACATTATCATAAGTATATATTTATGAGATAATTATAATAGTGGCAGATCTATATTTTCGGAGATTAATATATTTCTAGTTCTCAAGAAAAATTAAATTTATAAAAAAAAAAGGAATATGCATCTTATTAATAAAGTTAAATATAAAAGTTAGAATTCTTAAAAATTTATATGTATACGTAATATATGTTACAAGCAACACAACAGAACATATAATTTATATATATTTATAATATAACGATGAGATCGAAATTTACGAGAAGATGGTAACATCCCTGAATCCTGTTAAGGACAATTTTATTGATTTTAATAATGAATAAATCTCTATAGGAAGATATAAAATTAAACTTATTTTTAAAGTTATAAAAATAGATCTACCACTATATATAGTTAAATAATATAATCTTTGTATTAGGTACAAATATTTGAACTCAATCATATAAGTAAAGCAATTCCAATTTTTATCTCATTAAGTTGAATATTACAAGTATCATGTAGTGTATTGTTATTTATTTCGATAGATCTTTCCTAGTTCACAAATTGTTAGTCACAAAAATAGAAACTTTCTCGGTTCAAAAATTATATTTTTAAACAATTATTAAGCTAAAGCTTTCAAAGTTAGATATTTTAATGAAAATTTTTTACAGACGCATTCTTTCATATATTAAATATAACATGTCATGAAATTCATACACTATGTTTAGGTTATAAAATTTGAAGAAATATTGTAATTTTTATTATTAACTTACAAGTGAAAATCCATTTTTATTCATCACACATGTAGGATGTATAACACTGTTCATGCAAAACTTAACAGTATGGAACAAAAAAAAATGATTTTCTTTCAGTATTAGCACTGAACATTTCCTAGTACTAATCTATCGTCAAATCAATATTATGCTTAATTTAAATTTTTTCATTTTAGAATAAAATCAGATATAGCTTATGTTAAAAAAATTTTTTAAATTTTATGAAAGCACGTAAAAAATGCAGATCTACTTATCAAACGCATATATATCTCTTAAATAAAATTAAATCGAATCTGAATGTTTATTAAAGTAGTGTGAGTGCTAATGGTTTTACACACGTATCTATATCTGTTTTACATTCTATATGAAAATTACTGCCAGTCTTAAACACGACCTTTGTTAATATTGCTTTTAGACAAAAGTAGTCTTTAAACAGAACATAAAAAAATCTTATATATTTGAATAATCTCACAAACGTGATGGTCAAGGATGTTGACTTAATAATGCACGCGTAGCCATGGCGAGCATTTTCATGCGGCGTGTCGATCGATGAGTCGGATTACTTGCTACAAACGCAGCTAACTGATTTTGTAGAGTCATTAGCACCGTGCCCATATGTTCTCGTGTTACAGGATCACTTGGATCCAAGTTCAATATTGCTTCCTCCAACCATCTAGAAAGAGAGCAATTTTTATTTAAAATATCTTGTAATATCTGCAAGTAGCACAAATGTCTATTTTTATATTACACGACCTAAATACGAATTTAAAAAATAATAAATACCTATGTTTTAATTCCGTACGATGTCCTAAATCAGCAGACAATTGTTGTACAAGAGAAAGAATAACAGGTTGCTGCAAAATACATCTTGTAGCTTGACCTTGGGCTCCCGTACACGAAAATACTCTCGAAGGTTCTGTTTTCTCACACACTAGTACTACCAATCCTAAATCACTTGCACTCAGAGCCTGTTGAAAAGCGGCGTTTAGCTGACCTCTTTGAAGAAGAGACATGACCCGCGCTTGAGCATCAGCTACAGCGGTTACAGGTATAGCAGGTGTTGTAGCTCTTGATCTACAAGTTTCGAGAAAAAAGATATTTTATCTATCTGCATAATAGTATCTATGGCGATATAAAATTTTTAATTTACAATAGGTTTCTTACCGCGCACTAGAAATTTCTGTAAGTTGCTGATTTAAATTTTCTCGTATGGAATCGCGAACTACTCGAATTGTACCATCTTGCATCGTTGTTAAAACTCTATTCAATTCAGTTTGCATTTCTTCGCGTACCAATGTTGATAACATTTCGCTCAACTGCTCACTATGACGTTGATACTGTTTATCGACAATTGTATCGATATGTTGCAAATCTATAAAGAAAACCGTTATATAGTACATTGAAAAAATATTTAATTGTCAAATCGATGATGTTGACGGAATAAGTTACTTACATTCGCGAGTACCCTTAATAAAAGCATCCTGGATTTGCTTAAACATAATTTGGCAAACTTTTTCCATATTAGGTAAAAGGACAGTTGTGAATGCTTCTTTAAAAGCAACATCCAGAGCTGGTTTAGCTGCATTTGCAGCTGTCAAAGATAGAGTATCTTTTACATGGGAACTGTTTATTAATTCACTTATATTCTTTTGGAAAAGTTCGTCCATTTGATTTGTGTCTAATCTTATTTGATGTTTCAAAGGCTTTATCGTCTCTTCAACTGTATGCGGCAAGGTACTTTCAATCTTATCTTTGATCGTTGTTTCAAATGTATTTAAAAATTCATGTTGACGAGCCATTTGATCATACAGAGATTGTTCCAAATTTGCATTTTGCTGTTGAGACATTCTCGCTAATGCGGATTCTATTTGCGTGGATACTGGCGATTCTTGCCGTAATCTAGTAACCTCTGCGCGTAATTCTTTTAGCTCTTGATACTGATCTTGAATTATCTCTAAAACAGATTTCAATTTATTATTCAGCTCAAGATTATTGATGTCGTTATTTGTTCGCCACGAAGTTCCAGGATCATCGGTAGGAAGGGATGATGTCTTCTGCTCATCTTTCGTTTTTTGTCTTTGCACATTATTCTCGTCTTCGGGAAATTCTTCCGACTCTTGCATTGCGTGTACACTAACATCTTTGAGTAAGACCATTGGGATATTAGACCAATCCTCATCAGCATTTGTTTTTGATTCAGATTTGATGTTGATATCGGTTTCGTCATCTGGTTTATTAAGAGACATAATTTCTCTTACTTCTCTAGATGGACTACTACCGCAACTGGCAGGCGCTTGCTCGTCTATTTCTTTTTTTACGAGTGGTGGGTCAGATGCGTTCAAAGCTTGTACCGCTTGTGCAATAGGACTACTGGATAAGACTTTCCTTAAATCTGGACTTTCAGGATTGGACTCCAATTCGTTGTTCTCTTTTTTTGCAGGTGAACTGAATGCATCAGGCGTCATTAAATTCAATCCGCCACCACTATGATTAATTGTCGCTTCAATTGTAGCAGATAAAGAACGTTCTCCCTCACAATTTTCTTCGGACATGCCGTTATGAGTAACGGTTCCCATATCTGGTATATCTTCGGAATAATCCAGCGAATCGTGAGTAAGTGTATCTATAAGGTAGTTACTACTTGCTTGTGAGGCAGGTTTAAAGGCAATGTGACATTCTTGTAACGACTTTGGTTGGACTAGATACATGTAAATGACAAGTTGTTCATCGTTCTCTTCAATTTCTTCACACAGATCTTCCAGTGATTCGCCAGTCGATCGTATTTTACGTTGATCGGCTTCGACAATTCCGAAACTTAGAATTGGATATGGCAGGAGAAACTCTGATACCGTGCTTATGCATGCTAGCGCCTCACCTTTGTCTTTTGAAAGACTTAGTATATATAAAATTTTATTATATATATCTGATAGAAATAGATATCCAGCACTAAGATCTAAGCCTGCTTTTAGTACCGGCAACTTGCCCGTAGAAGGATTTGGTGCAAATTTGATTGTTTGCAAGCAAGTCCACAGTTCGCACGACCATACTTTTAGTTCTGAATTATTGTCACATCCCGTCACAGCAAATCTCCAAAATTGAACACTGAAAAAAATAGATACTTCCCTTAATTACGTTCTCTAGTTTTAAAATTCATATATTAAATTAATATTTCCGAAATACTCACTCAGGTTGATAATTTTTGTGATCATCAAGGAAAAATAGGCAGGAAATGGGTCGTCCTCCGTGAGGCCTCCATTGATGTAAACAACGTGGTTGCGGTTGCCCGTTTTGAGAATTATTATGAAGGAAGACTTGAAAGAATTTCACTTCTCCGTCTGTACTAGCGGTTGCTAATGCAGTACCATCTGGACTAAGCGTGGCTTCAACAATAGTTCCTGAGTGTTGATCAATTTCCATCATGCCACCACTTTCTTTAACACCTGGATCTGTTGCCTAATTCAGCAAAATAATAAATTGATAATTATTCGTTGCATATATTCCGTATATAATAAAAATTATGAAAGTATATGTTTATATACCTCTACTGATCGAAATCTTGACGCTATTGTCGCAACTGACCATAATTCAACTTTGGAGCCACGAGTTAGAACTAATAATTTTGATACTTCGTCTCCGTCAGAGGCATCGTCCTCTGGGATGTAGGGACACCAGATCACTCGGTGACTAGTTGGAGACACATCTTCCGCGTCTACTTGTAATACTAAACTACATAATAATTCAGACGACGTAGGTTCAATTGTATGTATAAAAAGTGATCCTGTATAATCGATACACGCAAGAATTGCATTTGAAACATGGGCGAATGCAAGATCTTGAATAGCACCACGCATTCCTCGCAGTAGAGCTCTATGTTCTAATTCCTTGTATACAACACGAACTACCCCACCACCGGTACCAACTAGAAGATTGAAAATTTATCTAAATAGATATATGACTTGAATTGCTTTTATAGATATATATATTGTACATTTAATTTAAAAAAATCAACTTTATTAAAACATTAGATGTAAAGCATATTTCAATTTGCAAAAAAAAAAACATCACAAACAGCAAACTTCAATCTTATCATATATTACCTTTTAAACCGTATGCTAAATATTTTCCAGATACATGTACGGCTAACAATTGACCGGTGTATAGATGATGATCCCATGTGAAATCAACAATGTTCTTTAATTTTACTTTAGAACTACCATGGTCATGATCGCCAGGGGAAGGGACAATGGTCACATTTGTGCTACATAATTCAACTGAATGTTGATCCTCCCGTCCATTGAACTCCCTGCACATTATGTAAGAATTTTTATACAAACGTGAAACCCACATATCATTTATTTACATTTTCCATCCAATATTAAAAAAAAATTAAACCAGGCAGTACAAAAAAATCTCTACTAAAGAAATGCTGAGCATCTTTGACTGTGTTCGCTTTGGGCACTTACATGCCCACGGGTGAGCACGTACCTGAAAGCGTCATTCTATCTTTGTTGTTATATATCGAATAACGACAGAATGGCGTTTTCAGTACGTCAGCATCCAAAGCGAACGCAGACTTTCATTTATGTCATTCAATTCACAAATTAATTTTCATTTATGTCATTCAATTCACAAATTCATTTGATATTTTTTGTAATTTAACGACGTATTAAAAAGTTTTAAATTCTTAAATTTCTCCAACATCCTGCTTATCTCTTTGAAAGTTTGATGAAAAGTGACGATTGTGATATTTTCATTCTTGCCATTTACGTCCATTTTATCAATGTAGATTAACTTATTAATTCCAAGAATTTGTAAAAGATAAAAAGTTAACCTAGTTAAGCTACATATTAGAAATGGATCCAAGAATTGATAAAAGATAAAAAAGAAAGTTAACGGAGAGGTTGAGGTTAATCTACATCCGTAAAATGTACGTAAATGGCAAAGATGAAAAATTATTACAAATTTTTAGAGGCGCGAAAGGATTTTCTACCACGGCTCTAAAAGCTCTAATGCTCTCTCGGGGAACTTACACAGTCTGCTGATAGTGGAGATGCCTCAACGTGCCCTCCCCGGACTTGCTCATGTTGTCGGCTGGGTCCCTGTAAGAACAACGAATTTACAAAATCTGCGCGGCCCAGGACGTCGGTCGCGGACAATTCCTAACCCCAGCCGGCGCTGGCCTGGCTCCGCGGTGTCGGCATTACGGGATCGCTCTGTCCTTCTCTCTCTTTCTCTCTCACCTCTCGGGCATAAATGCTGCTGTTCGTCGCCGTGCCGCTCGTTCGGGATCGAATGGATCAGTCGAGCAGCCGCGCGCTCATCACCGGCGCCGTTCGCCGCTCGCCGTAGTCGATCTCGGGCACGCACCCGCGAGACCACGTCGTTAAATTCCAACGAAAGTGAAACGTCAGGCGGCCATCACCCACTTGTCAGTACGTGCGAAGTGGACGGGGACGTCGGTGCGGGCAATCTCCGCCGAGCTATCTGCCGCGCTGGTGTATATTACTCGTCTCCTCGCCTCTATTCGCGCGCCAAGTGGCAGCCAGCTTGGCCGTCGCCGATTGGCCACGTCAATACGGAGCTCTCTCCGATTGGTCGATCCGGGAAAACTCCGAGCGCCAATCGCCGAGTGATTGTTGCTCAATTTGCAATATAAATGCTGTACAATTAATGTTATAAATCTTCCAAACATTCTTCTTCTCGTTTTTTTTCAATAAGAAAAAGAAGGAGAAGAAATGATGCTTCAAAGTTTCTGTAGCATCAAGTGGATTGCAATTCTAATCGAATTAAGACGTAATTTGAAGGACGTCGTCCTCGGTCGACGAAAGCCCGTCCGCTTGAAATTCGAAGCGTCGAAGCACCAGGTAATGATGGACGTGTGAGCGTCGCGCGCGGGAACCGTCGTTGTCCCGTTGAACCCGACTTTTGCGCGATTTGGTCCCGCAAAGAGAGGTATTTCTGTCCGATCGAAGTAGCGATTGAGAATTTTACAGGCTCGGCATCCGCGCGACTTACAAAGGGTGCTTGCTGTTTGTTTCAGATGGTCGCATAACGGAGATACTTGATCTTCCTCGCGCGGCGCATGAAACCGAATGATCGTGAGTATAATTTTAAATGTGTAATTAAAGATTCTTGAAAGATATCGAAACGCCAGGTAATGGCAAACGTGTGAATATCGCGCGCGCGCGGGCACCGTCGTCGTCGAACCCGATTTTCGCGCGGTTTAGTCCCGTAAAGAGAGGTATTTCTGTCTGATCGAAGTAGCGATTGAGAATTTTACAGGCTCGGCATCCGCACGACTTACAAAGGGTGCTTGCTGTTTGTTTCAGATGGTCGCGTAACGGAGATACTCGATCCTCCTCGCGCGGCGCATGAAACCGAGTGAGTATAATTTTAAATGTATAATTAAAGATTCTTGAAAGATATTGAATCGCAATCTATACCGCAATCTTTAAATATGTTTTGTCTAAAACATACACAAACGCATGAAAGATCAGTTTGATTGAACTTGTCAATAAATATTCAGCTGAATAAGCAAGAAATTTATTTCTAAAATTTTCATGTATGTGAATATGTACGTGTGATGTAAAAAGTACAAAACCTGAAGAAACTTTCAAGCAAAAGTACTGATTGAATCTGAACTTTTCTTTTAAATATTGGAATAAATTGGAATTTAATTTGTTAGTTTTAAGTTGGGGATTTACTAAAGATTTAAAGATTAACTTTGCAATTGGAACTAATAAAATCGTGAAATTATCGACGCCTAGAATTTCACTCTCGCCCTGAAACGACAAGCGACGACTACGTGACTGGAAATTTATTGATGGGAAGGAGACATTCGCGATAAATTTACATTTTATTTTCTTATGTTATATTACACTATAGACAGGCTTGTTCGTTCGCGTATGTGTCTATCCTTTGGAAAATGGCAGTAGTGCTCAAACGTACGTAGACCCAAAAAAAGATGGCAGTAAATTCAGCGAATGTCGCTCCACAAGTAGCGCTTAACGACTATAACGCGTACGTTTCGCATACTAGACATCGTTTTGGATCACGTATATTCGTCGAGATCGCAGGTGCGGAAAGTGAATCGGATTGTAATACATTGTACAGAATGGCATTTCAATAGCATGCAACGTTTGCTTAATTATTAGCAATGTAAGAGCGTCAATCAAAAGCGTTCGTTTTGCGATTACAAAATAAGGCGATAATATTTGAAAACATAGTTTCGAATGCAAGAATTAAATTATTTAATATCGAATTAGAAACGCAAGAACAGTAGAAAATATCTAAAGAGATTTACAAGTCAACGTAAAGATAATTCATAATTTTGCAGAGTTCTTGTCAACATTTATTAAACCATGCTTTTAAAAGTGACATTTTTCAAAGCAGGTGTTGTTACTTAAAAGATGAAAATGATAAAAGAACGATGATAAAAAATGAACAAATTTCTTGTCGGTCAATGGAACTTCTTTGAAATTTCTTATTAGCCCAAGCAATTCCCTGCATCAGCAACAAATTCTTAACCCGATTTTATGTCAGATGTTATCTACACATGATTCTACTAACAAATAAGTGTTCCATATAGCTACGTTAATTTCCTTTATATCATTGTCATTTTTATATACATATATTAGATATTTGTCACTTTTACTTGCTTTGTTTTATTACATTATTCATGCAGTCTGGATCCATTAATTTCCTTTCCATTAAATTAGTAAGCAAGAATCGGTACAGCGATCTTAATTAATAGAATTCCGATTTTTGCATCCGATTCACGCTTCGCGACCGCAAAATTTCTTACGAGATGGTTACAATGTTCTGATGACTAAAATATCGGCGAGATTCCTCTTGGAATATTGTCGGCACGCAATATCTTTTTTTCCAGCTTTTTTTCTCAGGTATTAGTGATCGTCGCCACAAAAACTGTGCCCTTGAATTTCCAACAGGCTCTCGCCGCGAACGTCTCACATTTCCTCGTACTGCCGCATAACGAGTAATTTTTGGGTCTTCTCGCATCATATATAATGTTACACAATGACAAAGCACACTGAGACACTGCGCCAATCCAATAGAAAAACAATATCGTCGTTATTGTGCCGTTAGTATTCACAGATCGAAAAGAGACGTAGGACCGCAAGGATAGACTCCCCTGTTTGTCCCCGCGGCGATTTGTTTCACTCTCGTCGTTTTTCATTCTCCTAGAGCTCGCTCGCTAGTAGATAACGCCTCGAAAATTAAAACTCTTTTATCCTCCTTCATCGATTACATTTTTTTTTATTTAAAGCGTAGTATTTCGATTTACCTAGCGACTAATCGACCGCGTTAACCGTCACGTAAATTATCTGCGCAATTGCGGTAAAAAAACAATGACGATCATGAGTGACCGGTGGGTGGAGAGTAAGCTAAACCATCTACCTATGTGGAGGTGTAATGTTGTACTTTGAATTATCATAAAATGTAAACTATTCTATGTAAAACTTCCGCTCATTTAGTACTTGTTGCTCTAGGATCAATTAATTGTCACGAGTTGCTCTTCAATTTATATCCGTATAATATATGTGACGAAGTAAAATATCTAAATAGCCGCGAGAGATGTCGCAAAAATGACGGTTTGAATATTACAAAAGATTAAAATCTCGGTCTGCACGAAGATATGAAAATTTAAAATCTTTATCGTTTATATATCGAGATGGTCCCTGCGGGATTTTAAATTGTATATATTATTCCTTTGGCTGCATATATATATATATGTATATATAATTACAAAAACATAAAGTGTTCCATTTCGCTACAATTAGATTCAAAATTGATATATCTCAGATTTCATATCGCACTAACAAAATGTGTCTAATAAGTGCACGGAAATATAGAATCTATTTGATTTAATAGACGATACACTTAATGGCTATATTAGGGGGGAGAGGCTACTTTCTTTCTTAACGTTTACGGAAATTTTAAGAAATGATATTCAATCGATCGTCATTGGTTGTACAAAGTTTAAATTGGAATAACAGTAGCAGAGAAGAAGAAAAGCGTTTTGAAGCACCCGTTACTTAGATCAGCGTAGGGTCATCAATAATGCATAGAATACAGATGTTTCATACGTGTAATAAGACAACGTATATTAATGGATATATAAGAGAAATTTAGTTGTAATTCTTTGCGGGCACAAAGTGTAGAAACATGAGTGTGAAATATGAATGTGAAAAGTATAATGATTATATACAATTATCGAAAACAATAAATATCGAAAATAATAAAAACGCAGGTGGTATATTTGCTATACGATTACAATCCGCGAAAGTTAAATGATATTCAAAGACTTTATATAATTTCGCGATTATAAATATTTAACAACCAAATATTACAACATGCTACGCAATCGCATTTACTCGTTGATATGCTTATGATATATTGCTCTCACTTATAAAGTACGGAAGAAATAAAATAAATAAATAAATACCTCGTACAAATAAATAAAAAAGTCATGATTTATGCCTAAGCGTTTTACGGCTAAGCCTTGGTACAAAAAACCTAGATTTAATTGAGGAAAGTACGTGATTCATGTTTGACGGACGGATTCGTGCAAAGGAGAACCAGAATTAGGAATATATCACGTATCACAAGCGAAAATGTCGACCAGTCCAGTCCATCTACTTTGCCCATCCTTTCTACGCTAATTGTTCGGCGATAGATCTTGAAAGAATCGTATCCACATGCGCGTTAAGTTAAAGTGGCCGTTACAAATCCACTCTCGTTTGCACGACACCGCATAATATGTCGCCGTGTTAATATGTCGTCTATTTGTTGCGTAAATACATGCGTCAGTCGATCTGCACATGTAAGAAGCGATAGACTCAAAACTCGGAACGTGAAAGTGCTCGCTGCGCGACTGATATTTGCGCGAGGTAATTTCACCCTTAATTGGAAGGACGGCGTCTTTGTGTCGACGAGCCTGTTCTTAGCTAAATTTGAAAGATACTTTGAAGATAATCGGAAGCAAATTCGATATTTTTTAATTTAAAAATTATCGACGGCTCGCGACTGAAAGACATAAATCAAGCGATGAAGTTATTTCAACATATCGTACACGACGAACCGATCCTCCTTCGCTCGACGTCCCGACTTTACCAGTTAAGAGCAAACAAACGGATTAAAAATTTCTATAAAGGCTTTAAACGGTCGAGCCTACCGCTTGGCGTGATCTAAAACTAGGACATAAAATTTCGTTTATTTTTTTGAAAAATACTGTACACAAGAATACCTAAGGCGCGTTGACGCTCGTGTTCTTTGCGTTTAGACGTGTATCGAAGCTGTGACTACATACGATGGAACCGACACATTTCCGCCGTAATAAAGAGGAATAAACGTGCCGGACGATGACAAGACTGGGTAGAGACAGGTGATCTTTTCACTCGATAGTATCCATCTTCCTTCGATAAAAGCGTAAAGCTGCTATATTCACCTCTTTAAGAACCGGAAAAAGCCCTTGCTCTTATCTGGCGGTGGTGCCATCAGCATCGGTACTTGATTTTTGTGTGTGATACGAATCTGCGCCAGAGAAATATTTTTAATCTCTTCAATTAATTTGCAATTTAAATATTAAGACATGAAATTATATATATAAATCATGTTCCATAATATCGTAATGTATAAACTTGGGAACAGCAATTTATTCTAAATAATATTTATAATCAATTTATTATAATCAAGTACAGCGTTGAATATCTTGATAATAATCTAGTACGAAATTATATGCTTATTAAAAACAAAATTTTAAAAACTTGTGAAAAGAATGCTTTTATTTAATTTTCCTTCTAACAAAGGTTCGATAAAATTTTTGTTAGAAGAAAAAATTCCGCTAAAGTTTCAAAAGTGTTTGCTCCAAAATTTAAAAATATTTTATCGTTTTGTTTCAGCTTACCGTGCAAGGACCCTGCATCCATGGTTCGCCGTCGATTTGCATGGGAAAGCGTTTGCTCGTGATGATGGTGACGCTGCTACACTGGGCTAGTCTTCTGCCGGAATGTCGGAGTCCGGTCTTCACTTGTCCCATGTGCAAGCAGTTCTCCAGACCGATTACTTCTATCAGATTGTCTCCGATGTCTGCATGGAGAATGGGTAAGTAATCAATATTATTAAACACTTATTTATATTCTATTTGCAACGTTTTTCTGCGTACGAGACGCAGCAGTATTATTGTATTCGTTCGTGGAGAATCGATTATTTTATCGGCTATTTCGCGCTGAGCTCACCTTGAATAGCGGCTGTGAGATCTACGGAATTAAAGCTACTAGTACTGAGCTCTTTGTCGGGCCGCTTTTTTCGTTTGCCAAGGCGATGCCGCGTGTGGTGTTCGCCCCAGAGATTCGAGCCCCCGTGAGTGAAAGGAATGTTTAGCAATGCGACTCCTTGCAGAGATGGACCATGTGCCAAATCCAGAGGCGTACCGTCACACTGCAATCGATGAAATGCACGTAGCGTCACGAATTCCATTGATTCCGTTGAATTGATTGATTACGAATTTGACTGTATATGCATTCAGGACGATGTTAGAACGGAACCAGTTGATTAATTCTTGTTCCGCATTCGGTATTTGAATCTCGGCTCTATTCAGCACTCGATATACTAATCCATTAACCGAATGAAGAGATTACGTGTGTGTATATATATACACACACACACATATATATATATATATATATATATATATATTTGTGTGTGAGTGTGTA
>VBVQ01001824.1:0-30317 GCA_011636635.1 Tetramorium simillimum | reverse complement strand
ATGGCGGGGGCGGTTGCTGAGGGTGTCTGTCGAGCACGCGCGAACTGCGCGATCGATAACTCCCGCAGAATGAGTCGGCGACGGCGAACCCTCGGAATGAAGCGAGGAAGGGGGCGGAGAGCTGTTTCTCCGCCTAAGGGAGAGGGCTCTCATCGATTAGCACAGGTGGTACCTTTGCGCATCCATGTTGTTTTCCTGCTAAGAACGCCTTCCGACCCTCAGGGGTTGCTCACGTGTAATTCTTAGCAAGTGGATGACGAAACGATCCCTCCGGCGTGCGACTTTCACTTCCGGGCTTTCCGTAAACTGATACAGAGGGTTGAATGAAAGGTCGATTAGCATTTTTTAATAGGAGAACTGCCATACAAGTTGTCTGTAATTTCACCATCTGGATACTCGATGTAAACTGGCTCTTCACCTTTAGATATTCTCATAGGATTCTTTAGCTGTCTCAGTTTTATAACTTGTTTCAATATTTCATTAACTTAATTATAAAAATAAATTTTATATATATATATATATACATATACACTCAATATTTTTCCAGTAATTAATAGTGCAATATCTACACGTTCATCTTGACATTGTTACAAAATGATTATAAAATCTCTAGACTCTAAAGGTATACGAATGAATATATAAGTAATAAGTAATTTAATATTTTTAATTCGTGATATTAAATTAATACTTGTATAATTAAATTTGATCATGTAATGTATACTATACGGTTGCAGATAAAGATGATAAAACTCAATCCGATGCAGACGCTTATTCATGAAGTTTAAATGTGATAGATAACAACGAGACGATTTCGCGCTAATGTCAGCGTTTGTTTTATACGTTAAGGGCCAGACGGGACGAATTATCTTCCACTTCTTACCTATCCATTTTCACCTTTACGCCGAGGAGTCCGGGATAGCGCCTCAGGATAATGCTCTTTATACTTCAATCTGCATTCCTGTGGCGAGCCGAAACACAACATGTCTCGCACAATTCATCGTGCACTCGCTGCTGAGCGAAAGAGGAGGGAAAAGAAAAGAATTTCGCGGCTCTAAAGTTCTATTGTACCGTTACGCTCGCCGTCTATCCTTCCGATCTTTGTATACGAGAGCACCTCTCGAAACGCGGCGTCGTATCGCCGGTAGCGATCTCGGCCTCTCCTCTCGGCTCTATCTTTAATTTATGCGACGAACGATGAAAGAAGGGACGATCGGAGAGCGGCGGAGTTTAATTTCGATTGCTGCAGGTGTTTCTCGCATTCGTTATGCTCGTGTCTGAACGCGGCGCAAACGACGTGCCTGTCAGCATCCAATTTCCGGAAAACGTTTTGTTTGTCGTCCTTAATACTGTAAGGACATCATCTGCGCTCGCGCGGATAGGTTTTTTTTTTTTTTCTTTTTCAAGCGTCACGTCCTAGAATTCTCGTCAACGAGCGACATAAGTGCACTCTCATTCCTCGAACGGCTATAAGAACTCGCGTAGGACATCACGCGAATGGACCGTGCGGCCTGATGACCATGTATCCTCGCGCAATCGAAGGAGAATAGACGCGAAAGAAGAAGAGCCGCCTCTTTCGCGATGCTTCCATAATAATGCCATTTGCAGACATCAGTGCCGGGAGTAAATATCCTAAGCCCACAGCGATGGATATTCTCTGGAGCGGGAATGTTGCCGGTATAAATTACAAAACCGATCCTCGTTCGACGGCGAATGAATTTCGAATGCCATGGCTTTCGCATGATTGCTTGCGTACGGCCCCCTGGGGCACGCACTTGTACGGAACAACGTACTGATATGCCGTTACAACGCCTTCGTATCCATAGAATATCTTTTTTCTCTCTCTCTCTTTTTCTCCGTCACGTGCGTGACCCATTGTCACAAGATCGTTCTGCGTTTTCCCGTGCTCTCGCACGAACCCGACGCGCGGGTGTCGAATGACGAATCGCCTTCCGCACTCACGAAGACAATGATCTCTACCTACCTCTGGGTCGAAACGGTCTTTTCCACTTTTATACCTGCGGCAACGCACACATCCCTGCCGCCTGCGGATGTCCTATACGTGAGCAAGTGTAGAATTTCTCACACCGTTAAGCGCACCTATGAATTTACCTCTGTCATTATCCATGTTGGCTTCTTTTTAATTTTCCGCGAATTAATGCATAATTAGCTATCACAATATAACGTCCATATGACTTTACATTATGACATAAATAACTTAATTGTACACTGGAAGGCAATTAGCGGTGAATGAATCTTTTTTTTTTTTATTGAGAGATTATTGGTACATCTCGATTCTTTTTTTCTCTATGATGCTTAGGATTATTTTCCAGTTTCGGAGCTTCCACTCTTCGATTGAACTATATCCATATTCTGCAGATTCAACTTATTATCTTTTAGTTAACATATTATCATTCGTGTGCAAACAAACTTCCAATTTGCCTTGATATCAACTGACAGATAAGCATACCGGTTTGCTTTTACATGACTTACTTAAATATTTCTACAAACTACTACGCATTCAATGCTGCGCAAATTACATTAGTCTGAATTTAAATTTCTCTTTTTTTTACTCGTAAGATAAAAATATATGCTTTTTATATGTATTTTTGCCTTTGTAATATTTAATTCAATGCGCAGATATACCAGTGAATCATTTTTATTATCTGCATGCTTTGTTTGTACTCTCAGCAAATCTTGTATTGCGCTATGGAATCCGAATGACGTTTTTCCATTCATTAAAAACGAATATTGAATCAGCATAAAACGTTGCAGTGGAGGCAAATAGCGGAAGTGGCCAGCACGTGTTTTAGCTTTCTGCCAAGACAAAGCGGTCTTGTTTTTTTCAATTACGCATCCAGCAAGTCGCTCCTACGCACCACGTGCTAGTCGCGCGAAACAGAGATCGCGAGGCACCGCGAGCAATAATTTGCCGTCACGTGGAGTAGTCAGGTGGATAGAGACGAACGGCCGACTCGAGGCCTTTCACCCTGGCACAAGTTTGCCCGACTTTCAATCTCTTTCCCACGTATCCAACCTGCCTTACGGTCTCCTCCTTCCCCGTCCATTGTGTCGGATCGCAGGTACGGCATTTTATCTTTATCTCCGCGTCATAAACAGGCGGCTGCGGTCGACGCCAACGCGGAACAATTGGCGATTAAAGCTATCACCTAACACACACGTCTTCTCTCTCTTGTTTTCTCTCGGTCCTGATGCGATGCCCCGTAAGAAAACTACAAAGCGAACAAGACAGTTCGAAGAAAATTATTGTCTAAAATTTTCTCGAATATTATTTATGCTAAATTAATAAAGAGGTAGAAAAATTGTATTTCTCTCTCTCTGCCAAGTTTCTACGTTTGTTGTAAAAAGATCAAATTGATGCTTCTAGAAATAAGGCGATCGCGGATTACCTTAGCACGAATGGCTATCAAGATGCATTGGAGGCATTCAAGAAAGAAGCCGATATGCCGGGAGAGGTGGAGAGAAAATATGGGGGCCTCTTGGAGAAGAAGTGGACCTCGGTCATACGGTTGCAGAAGAAGGTAAAGCCCTTTCTTTCTGAGAGATATTTTCTGTCGACTCTCCATTTTCCATTGTGTGCACAGAGGAATTGAGCGGTGCTATTACATTAGCTAAGTGATTTTTTTTATACGCACTGTAATACGTTGCAGGTAATGGAACTGGAATCTAAACTCTCCGAAGCCGAGAAGGAGTTCATAGAAGGCGCGCCAACGCGTGGCAAGAGATCGCCGTCTGAATGGATACCGAGGCCGCCGGAGAAGTTTACTCTGTCCGGACATAGAGCCCCTATCAATAGAGTTATTTTTCATCCGGTTTTTAGTCTCGTAGTATCCGCCAGCGAAGATGCTACCATTAAGGTGAGAGCGCAAGTAGACAACACTGTTTCATTACTGAATTCACAAGTTTCAAACTGAAAACATTTTTTTTTTAATGTACTTGTCCTCTGTCCTTCAAGGTATGGGACTTTGAGAGCGGTGACTTCGAGAGAACGCTGAAAGGCCACACCGATAGCGTGCAAGACATCGCGTTCGATGCCTCGGGCAAGCTGCTCGCTTCTTGCAGCGCGGACATGTCCATTAAGCTGTGGGATTTCCAACAGTCGTTTGCCTGCGTCAAGACCATGCACGGCCACGACCACAATGTCAACTCAGTCGCGTTCGTGCCGCAGGGTGACTTTGTCGTGAGCGCCTCCAGGGATAAGACCATCAAAATCTGGGAAGTGGCGACGGGCTACTGCGTGAAGACGCTTACGGGGCACAGGGAGTGGGTGAGAATGGCACGAGTCAGCCCGTGCGGCGAGCTCATTGCTAGCTGCTCGAACGACCAGACTGTTCGGGTATGGAACGTGGCGACGAAGGAGACAAAGGTAAATCTAATTCAATTCTCGTCCCTCAAAGGCCAGTTCAACAGTTCATTCGTAACGCAAACTACATTTGGGATCATTAGGTTGAGTTCAGAGAACATGAGCACGTGGTGGAGTGCATCGCATGGGCGCCGGAGAACGCGAGGGCGTCGATCAACGCGGCAGCTGGAGCGGACAATAAGGGCGCGCACGAAGGGCCCTTCCTCGCCTCCGGCTCACGGGACAAGATGATCCGCGTGTGGGACGTCGGCGCCGGGGTGTGCCTCTTCACCCTCGTCGGGCACGACAACTGGGTGCGATGCATCGTCTTCCATCCTGGCGGCAAGTTTATCGTCAGCGCGTCCGACGATAAGACGCTGCGAGTCTGGGACACGCGCAATAAACGAGTGATGAAGACCCTCGAAGCACACCTTCACTTCTGCACTTCTGTCGGTTCGTACCTTCTACCTTTCACTTCTCTTCCAATCGATGCAACATTTTCCCCAGTTTCGTTGAATTATCAGACGCGAGTTGTCAATTTATTCGCCATATGTATGTTTGATTCGTTCGTTGACTGCAGATTTCCACAAGAACCATCCTTACGTGGTCACCGGGAGCGTCGATCAAACGGTGAAGATTTGGGAGTGCCGCTAGTCACCGAATTTTAGATTTTTCCGTCAGACGTCGTGTGCGGAAGCGAACGGAAGTATAAAACGAGAGAAAAGACGAACGCGCATCCATTTTTGATGGAATCGGCCGAAAGAGTAAGCTGCTACAAAAGCTATCGTACATATGCTATTAATATTATTATTATACATAAACACACATAAACACGTATGGTTAAGAGCTCTTTAATTAATTTATAAAATAAAGTATAATTAGTAATTATAAAATACATCGTTTTACGGCAATGAACTGCACTATTCGAGGAGAGTGAATCGAGATACGGTCACGAGGATCAAACGATCGAGAGGACGCTCCCACGAGTTCTCATTACGGATCACCTACGGGACGTGGGGTCACTAATGCCATATACAATTACAAGAGTTATATTTCTTTAGGCAGTTGTGCAATTGTGTAGTAGGCATTATTCTGTACATATACATTACACGTGTCTTTACTCGCAGCGCGAAATTCGATGTCGTTGATGAGCATAACTCGCCTTTGATTTACTCTTTACTCTCTTCGCCTGCTTATGCAATGTATCCGTTAAAAGTATTAGTTACCAACTGGTATACACATGTACACGCATACACAACGTACACGCGCGCGCGCGCGCGCGCAAAGAGAGAAGATCGTCCTCCTCGATTATGACCCTTGCGTAAGAATGCGTCGAATCTCTTTAACTTTCTGTCGGCAGTGGCGAAAAATTTCGGCTGTGGCGTCACCACCGCGCAACTACGATGGTAACTAATTCGTTGTCACTTGTATTGTCCGTGCGCTCTCCTCGAGAATTCTTGAGAGAACGAAAGATGTTGCTCCTTCTTTACTCGTATATATACAAATACATATATACATACATACATACATACATACATACATACATACATACATACATACATACATACATACACATACACACACAAAACACATGTATAGATGCGCAGTGACTTTGTACCATACAAAGTATCGAGTGTTAATGATCGTCTAATGTTGGCTCACGTGTGTCCTGAATTGTTATCACATTTGTCGCATTAATAAACATCTGTTTTCTGGGACACGTAACATAACGTAAGTAATATAAATCTGATGACAATGATATATAAACAAAAGTAGTATGGCAACGCAAAGACCGAATATATTGTTACGCGTCAGTGCGTAGATCGGATTCTCTCGAAACGGCGTGCCCTTTTGAAATTTCATTGGATTTACATATATTTATGTATAAATCTGAATGGAAAGATACGTCAAGTTAATCGAGGACTAATGTCATACATGCGCAGCATTTGAAATATCTCATTTATTTCGGAATGAAGTGCGGGATCAAGAGTTAGAGGGAATCGCCTGACAGGATTTAAAGAACACCCGGAATGCAAGATTGGAACGGCGATGGGAAATGGATTTCGCTTCCACATGCTTGACGTTACAATCACCATAACGAAAACGATGTTACACAATGGGCGGCCGAATCTAGAGAATGCGACGGCTGGAGAGATTCGTGCGTCCGAGTAGTAGAGCCGATGGGAGAGGAGACTCGTGAGGCGTAACGTGTGAAAGTTTTTTTTAGAAGCGCGTAGTTCATTGCGTGGGTTCCATTGAGAAGATGGTACTAGTTGTATCTTTTAGTTCTAACTAGTATTAGCGGTAGCGCAGACACATTACATTATAGACGATAATAGAGAACGAGGATAAGGATTACAAACAAAACTTCGGAGTGAGCTGCGAAGTTAACGATTGCTCGACACACATGTACACATATACACGACAAATATACGCGTACACGCATACACAGGATGTAGGTACAGGAGGTAAAGCCGGGTGCTCAGGCATTGAATAAGGATAGATATTCGCGCACGTATATAAGACGTGTAACACGCAAGGAAAGAGGAATCATTAATCGATAATCGCTTAATTAAGGCTGACGTTTTCCAACGTGATATACTTAATTAACCGACTGCTACCTTCTCCTACTGTTCATTCAGCCAGAGTATAAGACAACAAATCCTCCACTCTCTCTCTCCTCCCTCCACTTCCCCCCGCCCGAGAAGAGATACCCCTCAATTAATGTGGTACTAAATTATTTTGGTGAATAATAAACGGAATTGTCACTGAGATCGTTATATGGCTGCAAGTATCATCACACCTACACGACTCGCATTTCGTATTCTCGGAACGGCGTAATTTCTTTTTTTTTCTACATTTTGCAGGTATTTAATAATCTCTGTTGTTCGAGTATGCGTCTAGGAGCGCGCAAAACGGTTCCCGCTGTACCCGCTAGAATTTCCGTAGTTTTTTCGATCGAGAGCGGTAGGCTTAAGGAATCCCTCCCTCCTTCTGCAAAACATATTAATCGACATGTGCATGACAGTATTTTATATAGTACAATAGGGCAAAAAGAATTTAGCCGCGTAGAGCATTGTAAAAGCGAGACGCATACCAAACACCCACTGTGCGTGTTTATACGTAGATGATGTAATAAAAAGGAAAGAGGAAGAAAAAACCGATGAAGAGAAAAAAAAACACGAAAAGTCATGTTGTAGCGTCATAAGATCTGTCACGATGGCTTTTGCGACTTCGCTTTCTACCTGCTTGGGTTAATAATGATACCGACAAGTAGATTTACAATAAAGTATTCTTCGTCATTTGTGATACACAGGACTGGCGGACGTTTATTGTGATCCTGAAATGCGTGCTACGCGTGCTCCTTGTAGGAAAATTTTCATTAGTCTTAAACAGAAATTAGTGTCATTGAACTCCATTTACTTTGAACAATTTCATTTTTAAAAAGTGTAATTTCAAATTCACGATGATCGAAGGAGACTCTTATTACTCAAGAAATTGTTCATATCCTAAGAAACTATATTGAAGGACCAAGGACTAACCATTCAACAAAGAAAAAAAATGTCATTTTTGAAATTTTTATAACTGTTGGTAATGAAAGTCGCGCGATGTCTCGTGGTCGGTAATATCGATTGCTTGCTTATCGACGTGGCCAGCAAGCATGCAAAGCGCGCGGGAATCGGCACACGATCTATTGATGTTGTTTACGTTACGGGAACTGCGTCGTGCTGCTGGCTCGTGAGGAATCTTCAGAATCTTCAGTATTAGAATGCCGAGTGTCTCCATCCCTCGTCCGATATACAGTCGCTTATGAGTAAGTTTCTCTCGAAGAGTGAGTATCGCAATTGTCTCCGGGCGATCGATCTTCCGCGAATCGGCGAGTTTTGCATAGATGGGTTAAACGTCCTCGCGTCCACGTGGTTCTCGAGACGCCATTTGGTCGAGACTTTGGACAGTTAAGTACTTTACCTTACGACGAAGTGGAAATGGCATCGCAGGAACAGATCCCTGCCAGTCTGCCCGACACCCAGGATGTTATGTCGACACAGTCGCAGGACGTGTCGTCGAGCCAGCAGCCGACGTTGACTGTCTGGGGAAGGCTGTGTCCTATGACGGCGAACCTTCAAAGTCTGGGTAAGGGCACTTTCGCGTCGGTGGAAGCCGCGCTTGTATGCCCCTTCAAAAACAATTTAAATCATTTAAAATTCATTTTCCTTATTTCAGACATGAAAGGGGACGTCAGTTATACCGTGGGACGCGCCATGACTTGCGACCTCTGTATAACTCGAAGAGAGATGAGAGAGAAATGGCTGAATGTAATCAGCAAAACACATTTCCGCATATACAGGGAGCGCATTAAGAACACGAACGAAATAGTCGTGTACCTAGAAGATCTGAGTCATAATGGAACCTTTGTCGACGAGGTTCTGGTCGGTACTGGAAATCGCATCATCATCACAAATAATTCCCGGATATCCTTGGCCAAGAGTAACTTCATAGGTATGCAACTTGTATCAAATGATGTAAATTATTGTGTAATAGTATAAGATGGATGGATAGGACTATATTAATCTCTAAACTTCATCTAAATCTTTAAGTTCCTCTATGATTTCCCATTAAAAATAGAATATATGTGAGATGGAGAGATCAAGGATTTGAACCCAGGATCTTTTTGAAATTAATCACTTGCGTTAGCATGAAGCCACACGTCATCTCAACAATTATTATGTAGATATAATAAAAGGAAATTAATCTTTTAAATTGTAGTTTATGTATTCATGAGTATGAACGCACATGAGATCACTTGCGAATTACCAGTAGAATTGAAGCAGAAATATGCGATCGGCCGTAAACTGGGATCTGGTGCCTGTGGCGAAGTAAGACTGCTATTTATCAAGGATGGTTCCGAAATGTTCGCTATCAAAATTATAAAAAAAAATAGTTTTGGCTCTGGGTGTAAGAATATTCTCAATAACCCGGCGAACATCAGGAACGAAGTTGAGATATTAAAGAAGCTGAGGCATGTAAGTTCGAGCGTCTTGCAGTATCTTTCTTATGTCGTTCGTAGTTTAAAATGGAATTTTGGATTTCTGTTGCAGCCTTGTATAATTGATCTGAAGGATATCCATGATATGGCAGACGCTATGTATATTGTTCTCGAATTAATGGAGGGCGGCGAGCTCTTAGATAGAATAAAAAGCAAAGGTAGACTATCCGAATTTTGTGCCAAAAGGATATTCTATCAGGTTGTTCTCGCTGTCCATTATCTTCACAAAGAGGGCATTACCCACAGAGATTTAAAGGTATAATTTAAAACATTAGCAAAATATTCCACGCGAATATGTTAATATTATTATTGAATGGATAATGAAAATTTAACAGCCAGAGAATATACTGCTAAAGGACAATTCAGATAATCCTTTGGTCAAAGTATCAGATTTTGGCATGTCGAAATTGGTAGACGCCCACACGATGATGAAGACGTTCTGTGGGACTCCTATGTACGTTGCTCCGGAAATTCTGGCGACTCATGGACGCAGCTCTTATACAAGTCAAGTGCGTATTTATATCTTCTAATGAGAAATAATTCTTGATTGCGAATTTTCAAATTTCCTCAAAATTCCAGCACTAGATTATCTAGGATGTGATAGAAAAATCCAATACAGAATATAACGTTTTAAATTTAAATTTCCAAATGCTCGTTACATTCCGACAAATAATCTTCAGAATTTTTTCAAAAACATAATAGTATTGATTTTATGTCTTTATAACTTATGATGAGACTGCAGTATTAGAAATTGAATTTGAATTTTTTGTTTTATAATATTACTTTTCTAGTATTATTACTATTCCGAAAAGTAATTATAAAAACGTAAAAGAATCGTTTCTATTTCATTGGAATTCTTTTAGGTTGACGTATGGAGTTTAGGAGTAATATTGTATGTCTGTTTAAGTGGCACAGTTCCTTTCTCCATTCAAAATAGGAATGTTACTTTAGAGCAGCAAATCAGAGGTGGACTGTACGAACTTCGACCGTCACACTTTCAACATGTATCGCAAAATGCTTTAAAGCTGGTACATAATAACTAGAGTCCGGACGTTCGGGCTCGATCCCGTGTCGCGCGCAGAGAACCGCTGCGTGCGAGTGAGTTGGACGCAGTCGGCAGTCGTCGCGTCAGCTATTGTTATCTCATTCTAGCGGGCACTTGCACGCAGCGGTTCTCCGCGCGCGACACGGGATCGAGTCCGAACGTCAGGACTCTAATAATAACGCCTTTATTTATTAATTGTAATTTGACTTTGCAATTATTCGGAATATTTCCTTGTTCTAGATTAAACGTATGATGACGGTGAATCCAAAAGAACGTATAACGGTGCCGCAGATTTTATTACATCCGTGGTTAAGAGACGCGCGTATGCGAGAAGAAGTAAATAGATTGATATCAGACAATAAACCAGAGAATGACGAGAATGTACCACCTTTGAATGTCTGTCACAAACGTCCGCGACTTATGGTTTGAAAAAAAAAGATGCAAGGTAGAGAAGATTGTTTCGAGCGAGATGAATAAGTAAGAGGAATTTAGTATTCTCTGAACGAGATTTGATTGATTACATTGTGATACATCGATT
Organism: Tetramorium simillimum; assembly: GCA_011636635.1. Classification (NCBI taxonomy): domain Eukaryota; kingdom Metazoa; phylum Arthropoda; class Insecta; order Hymenoptera; family Formicidae; genus Tetramorium; species Tetramorium simillimum. Next base: position 19,327 of record VBVQ01001824.1, on the reverse strand, counting down.
ACCATTTATCTTATAGAAGAGTTTTCATATACAAAAACGATCTTTCAATTAATACAATTTCATAAAATATTGGAAAACTTATTAAGTTCATAAGGTCAACTCACTTCACAAATAAATGATCTAGTAGTACAAATATAGTACAACGTAAAGAAAACGTTTACAGTAACATTCCATTTAATTATAATTGCCATTAAATATATTTTATGATTAATTCATACATTAGAAAATCATAAAATAAATAATAAGGTAGCTATATGCTCTGTGATAAAGTACATATAAAATACATACTTCGTATGACATACTCTTTTATTTTTTGACGCATCTTAATATACCGAGTACAGTGATATACAGAGTATTGTGATTTATTTCATGACGTAGTATACATAAAATAAATAACGCGCACTAAAGGTTGATCGATATTAAGTATCAGTTTATCATGATATTTTATTAGAAGATTTAAGTTGTTTCAAGGGCATAGTAATGTTAATCTAAAGAGATTAAGACTGCCTTACGTTTAATGCAAATAGTACGTGGAAAATGTAAGGTTAATTTATTTTATACTCGATTATCGTTACAAATTTATCACCTGTTATATGATAACAAAATCGCCCAAGTGTTCAATTATATAAAACTCTTTATTCAGAATGGTGGACACTATACAATAAAGATGAACATCTCGCGAACTGTATTGTCTTACTTTTTTTTTTATTCCTTTCTGCATGATTATTGCTTCTGGCAGGCATTCGGAAGTTCTGTGTCGAGATCTGGTTTCTCTTTCTTCGTAAGTCCGGCCAGCAAACGTTTTAGTTGCGCTATTGCTTTTGCCGGATTTAAACCCTATTTAATATACAGCAATACCGTGCAACGAGTAAGATTAAAATCTGGATAACATACCTCTTTTATGTAAATTAAAATTCTTTTATATCGCAGGTTAAAGAAATATCGGTGAATAATTATTAAGACTCACCTTTGGACATGTCTTGGTGCAATTGAAGATCGTCTGACATCGATAAACCGAATATAAGTCCCGCAGCTTCTCAAGCCTCTCTTTATGCGCCATGTCCCGAGAATCTATTACCCACCTGTATGCCTAGTGATGTAAACGAATGGACACGTAGGTGACTAATGATGCATCTTCGTTTTGTTTTTATCGTAGAAAAATACGATACGTTACCTGTAGGAGTACCGCAGGACCCAAGTACTTATCACCAAGCCACCAGTAAGGAGGGCATGAATATGTGCAGCATGCGCACATTACGCACTCATACAAGCCGTCGAGCTTGCTTCTGTCCCTTTGACTTTGCAAAACTTGCCGCATACCAAGGAAGTCGTCCTCACCCGGTCGCTTTAGGTACGGATCGATTTTTTGAAATTGTCCCAGAAACTGTTCCATGTCCGGTACCAAGTCTCGAATCACGTACGTGTGCGGTAGAGGGTAGATGACTAGCGGCTGCGGAGATTCTTTTATCTTTCTAAAGGTTTTAGGGAATTAGAATCCGTTTTAAAAAGAGATTTATCTCGGAAGTAAGTCTTATCACGGCAAGCCTTCGCTGGAAAAATAACTGCAAACGCGAATATATGGCACGTAAAATTAACGCGATCATTTCAAATTCCAGATCTCCAAGTATTCAAAGTATCCAAAATCTCCAATCCAGATATTTGAAATCCCACGTCCGGACCAAAGCTACCAAAGATACACGAAAGCTTCCAAGGACCAAGATCAAAGAACCCCTGTATTCCTATTGCCTGATTTGATAAGAATTGTATAATAGAAGAACGAGTTACGTTATGCAGGCCAGATTGTTCACGCCGTTTATGTTCATCGCGCAACATCCGCAGATGCCCTCGCGACAGGATCTTCGAAAGGATAGCGTCGGATCGTGCTGCGCTTTGATTAATGTCAACACGTCCAGCACCATCGTGCCGCACTTTTGCAGGTCCACGCTGAACTGCTGCATATACGGCTTCACTTTTGGTGTTTCCGGATTCCATCGATACACGCGTACAGTTTGTAGCCTCGATACAATTTTCGCCTTCTGTAAACAATCGATTCTGACTAATAGTTGCATTTAAGTATGTATGTGTGTGTGTGTATATATATATATATATATATGATTTAGATCTTCCAATTTTTTTCTAAGGCTCCGATCAGTCGCATCTCCTTCTCATATACATATTGCAGTATATTACGCGCGAAAAAACCTGACTAAACAATCAAACAAGATTTGTTCCTTGTAGCAAATTTTTTTTCATCTTTCATTTTCTTTTTCTGAACATCTGATTTCTACATCTATCTCATTTTAATTTCAGAAATTATAACGTCATGCAGCTACAAAGTACAGATCTTCAAACAGTCTAAAGTGAGGCTGCGACTCGCTGAAATATGAAATTTTGCAAAAAGCCGACTAGCACGTTGTTTCAGGAACTCTGTGAATTGCCCAGAGAATCTTTGTATTTTCCTATGCGATTAAAGAGAAGATCTTCACAGTTTATCTCGAGTGCGGGGTAACTAACTTTCAGAGGTGCTTTGCACGCCGCAATACCGGCGACCTCCGCCGCCACCGCTGCGTCCAACTCGGTTTTCTTGGCCGACATCAACAGCCTCGATCCCCGAATGCGCGCGAGACCACGCGACCAGAGGCGGCTGGTGGATGCGCTTCCGCTCACGACAGCGTACATGACCCACCCCTTGTCGAGTGACCTGCCGCCGTCTTCGCGCAATATTATCTCGAGGACGGTGTCTTCGTGATGTCACGTCGCGCTATTTCGATCATTACGTCTCGCGTTTATCTCTGGGTTCGTTAAACGTCACGAGAACAAAATATCATCGAGCGGGCGAACTTCATGCGGACAGTCCGCGGCGAATTTATGCCATATGGTATATGTCATGTCGATTTCAAAAAGATCTTTGACACTTTTAAAGCTTTACACTGTGTCAAATTTCTGCGTATTTAATAATTTTACATGTATTTTGAATTTAAATATTTTAATATATGTGAGCGTGTGTTCTAAGATTTTTGTATTTTGCACAACACATAAAACTGTAAATAAGTTATAAGTTATCTTCATTTTTTATTAATTGATACATTTTTTAATTCGCAGTCTTATCGTTTGTCTATAAAATATTTTCTTTAATTCATGCATTTTAATTATTATACAAGATCTTTTTTGGGGATCGACCGGCCGCTGAAAAGTTATTTTCGATCTAACGACAGAAAATAGATTGATGGAGATTGCGTTATGTTTGTCGCAATACAAACAAGTTACAACAATCGCGATAAGAGTGACGTGCGTGACCTTACGATTACCAAATAATCTCGAAATAATTTCATTGACGAATGTTACACGAAGTTCTCGCATCGCAACATGATAACAATTTGTTCGATACAGATTTATAGAATAACATATCAAAGCTATTGTTTTCTCAATTCTCTCGAATAATCAACACCTGGAAATCATCAAATATTTATCAAACGAATTAAACTAAACTAAACTAAAGAGAGCGATATGAAGGAAAGAAAATTGTACAACCGTTAGAATCGTAAAATAAGAAACGCGTTTCGTGTCCGCTGAACACGTGCGTGTTTATTTGTGCGTTACAATAATGTAATAATGATGTAAACGACGTGTTCTTGTGCGTCGATCTCCTCCCGAGGTCGTTTAAATCGCCAGTTGTAAGGTCGTGAGGTCATCGCGCGAGCGAGTTATTACAGATTAACTCCCGCAGAGAGTGAGAGATTGAGCCGGTCTGTCGTTGCGTAAAGCGTGATTGGCGGGTCGTCGTTAGTCACCGTCGTGTTGCCATTGCGCCGAGAGCGAATCGCGCCGACCACCTGTGGCATTCCACGTTTCGTTCGAGCAGCGCAGTATCCGGGAAAGTCACCGGTGTCTGTAAACAAACGTGTAATTAATAGTAACGCGGAGTGTTTACGGAACTTATAAGTTGGAGCAAGGTGAGTGACGAGGAATGAATTTTAGTCTGAAATTATTAAATTTAAAGATTACGAGTGTCTTTGATATTTTATCAATTCCGAACACGCCTGATACTCCGTAATATTCGTCGTTTCAATGAAGCACGTTGTTGATTTACAGCGAGATGGCCCAGCGCACGGTCCTAGTAATTGGCAGCGGTGGCAGGGAGCATGCCATTTGCTGGAAATTGTCTCAGTCGCCGTGTGTAAGTTAAAAAAAGTTAGAAAGATATTAGCAACATATTGCGGACGGATATTAATACAATATACATTCTGTTTGGTACAGGTGAAAGAGATCTTGGTTGCCCCTGGGAATACCGGCATCAAAGAGGTGGATAAAGTGCAATTAGTTGAATTAAACGTCAAGAATACTAAGGTATACATAATATTATTCTGTGATTTTCCTCGGATCAATCGTATGATACATGATATTGATTATGCATTCTTTTCTGTAGGAGATTGCCAAATGGAGTAAGAATAATAACATTGATTTAGTAGTGATTGGGCCAGAGGATCCTCTGGCTCAGGGATTGGCAGACGACCTGAAAGATGTAGGAGTGAAGTGTTTTGGACCGCAGAAGAAAGCAGCTCAGATTGAAGCTAATAAAGATTGGGCAAAGCAATTTATGGACAGACATGATATTCCTACCGCCAAGTGGCAAGGTTTTACGTCCGCTGTGGATGCGAAGAACTTTGTTAAAAGGTAAGGAGCCTCTTTTATTGAGGATTTTAGAAGAACGATATGAAAATGTGTCTTATTTTTTGTCACAGTGCTCGCTTTAAGGCGCTTGTGGTGAAAGCCTCAGGCTTGGCGGCTGGTAAAGGTGTAGTAGTAGCGAAAGATCAACTGGAAGCTTGTCATGCAATAGACGAAATGTTAAATGATAAGAAATTTGGAGTTGCTGGTGAAACAATAGTTGTCGAAGAACTCTTAGAGGGCGAAGAAGTGTCTGTACTTGCATTTACAGATGGTAAACAAGAATATTCGAATTATATTTTTAATGAAGAAAGAAATTGGCAGTTACTTAAAATTCTATTGATATTTAGGCAAAACTGTTGTACCCATGATGCCTGCACAGGACCACAAGAGAATTTTTGATGGAGATTTAGGTCCAAACACGGGAGGAATGGGAGCATATTGTCCATGTCCACTGTTAAGCGAAACAGACTACGAACATGTGAAAGTAAATGTTCTTCAGAAAGCTGTTGATGGACTTAGAAAGGAGAAAATCCCATTTGTCGGTTTGTAATGTTTTATAATGATATTTTGTAACCTTTTGACAATGATATTAGAAGTATGCAAGTATGTGTTATTTACATAAAACCAACATTATAGGGGTACTATACGCCGGTTTAATGCTGACTGAAGACGGTCCCAAAGTTTTGGAGTTTAATTGCAGATTCGGAGATCCCGAGACAGAAGTAGTATTACCGCTATTGGAATCGGACCTGTTTACAATTATGATGGTACAACTGATTTTAATCTGTTAGAAAGTCACATTCATATACAATATACAACGTCAAAGATTTTATTTTGTCGATACATGTCTTATATACTTAATATAATTATATTATAGGCCTGTTGCGATGGAACTTTAAGCTCGTCTCTGGTTTGCTGGCGCGAAAATTTATCCGCTGTGGGTGTGATTTTAGCATCTCGCAATTATCCGGCGTCCTCATCCAAGGGTCAAATTATAACAGGCATTGATGAAGTGTCGCGTAAACGGGACTACTTTGTCTTTCACAGTGGCACAGCTATTTCGTCAGAGGGCGAATTAGTAACTAACGGTGAATAGCGCAGTATGATAAAAGACATTTAAACAAATACCTAAATAATTATAACATTATATTTATACAGGCGGAAGAGTTCTTATCACTGTCAGTATAGCGCCAACCTTGGCAATGGCAGCGGCTAGAGCTACCCAAGCTGCTCAGCATGTATCATTCGATGGGAAGCAATTTAGAACGGACATCGCACATAAAGGAATCGCCAGGTGTAACGATTGATTTACAGATCAATAGATTAATATCTTGCACAAGATTAACAATCATACATTTCAGATCTATTTTGCAGAAAGGACAATTAACGTATGAAAGTAGTGGCGTGAGTATCGACGCCGGCGATCATCTTGTATCAGCCATTAAGCCAGCTACTTGTTCCACAAAACGCGCTGGCACTTTGGGCGCTATAGGCGGATTTGGTGGCCTCTTTGATATAAAAGCTGCAGGTTACAACGATCCTATCCTTGTGTCAGGCACTGATGGTGTCGGTACTAAATTAAAGGTGAATATTAAAATTAAGAAATTATTAAGATTAACTTGTCATGTTTACGAGCAATATTTTTTTTAGATAGCAATTGAATGCAAAAAGCATGACACAGTGGGCATAGACTTGGTAGCTATGTGTGTGAACGATGTTCTCGCGCACAATGCGGAACCGCTGTTTTTCCTGGATTATTTCGCTTGTGGTAAACTTGACGTTGGAGTAGCCGCAACAGTTGTAAACGGGATTACCGAAGGTTGCAAACAAGCAGGATGTTCCTTGGTAACGCAATGTCCATTACAACTTAAGAATATTTTTAAAAGCTGTATTAAGCATTATGATAAATACTTGTTACTACGGAATATTTTCATTATTTATTTGAGATATATATTGAAATTTCTAGATTGGCGGAGAAACGGCTGAGATGCCAGACATGTATCCCGAGGGAGAATACGACTTGGCGGGCTTTGCAGTGGGCGCGGTTGAAAAGGGCAATTTGCTACCACGTGTGAATGATATTAAAAAGGGTGATGTGATAATCGGTCTTCCATCAAGCGGTGTGCACAGCAATGGCTTTAGTTTGGTGCGAAAAGTTTTGAAACTCGCAGATAAGAAATATTCCGATGTCGCACCTTTCTCAAAGATCAATCGAACGATCGGTATAAAATCTAAATTAATAAAATCAAGTTTTTTAAATAACATCAATAAGAAAGGTCATAAGAAATCATGTTATGAGAATATCTAATATCACAGGTGAAGAATTATTGGAACCAACAAGGATTTACGTAAAAAGTGTCATTCCTGCCTTACGAACCAATCTAGTGAAGGGATTCGCGCATATCACCGGCGGAGGTCTTACTGAAAATATTCCTAGAATCTTACCGGAAAAATTGGGTGTGACATTAGACGCGAACAAGTGGAATGTTTTACCAATTTTTGGTTGGTTAGCAGCAATTGGTGAGTATATCATTTCTAAAAATTGTAAACACATAAAATAATTAATATAAATTTATACATTTTATTTTTGCATAGGTGGAATTAATAAACACGAAATGTTAAGGACATTTAACTGCGGAATCGGTGCAGTCTTGATATGCTCTGAGAAAGATAAGGACCAAATTTTGGCTAAGCTAAAAGACGAAAATCCTGTGGTTATCGGAAGCGTGAATACACATTGTAATTATTCATGCTACATATAAATAATAATAGAACTAATTACATTAAATTATATATTGTATTAATTCGCGTTAACGTAGATGGCGAGGCTAGAGTGCACGTAGAGAACTTTGAAAAAGTTCTCGAGCTGCAGATGAAACAATATGTTCCCAGCTTGGTCGCAACACTGAGCAAGCCTCTTAAGAGAGTAGGCGTTCTGATATCTGGTACCGGCACAAATCTCCAATCGCTAATTAACGCTACACAGGATCCGTCTCAGCATATTGGAGCGGAAATTGTCCTGGTGATTTCCAATAAGCCCGGTGTTGAAGGATTGAAACGTGCTGAGAGAGCTGGCATTAAGACAGTGGTAATACGTTAATACAAGTTACATATAGTTACAAATAAAAAGATAAATGTAAATCTATATATTTTTCATAATTTTTACTTATTTAATTCATAGGTAATTAAACATACCGATTATCCAAGCCGGGAGACTTTTGATGCAGCCATGAATGTGGAACTTCACGCAGCCGGAGTGGAAATAGTATGCCTGGCTGGCTTTATGCGAATTCTTTCGGAACAATTTGTAAAGCATTGGAAAGGAGCTTTATTGAACATACATCCGTCATTGTTGCCATCTTTCAAGGGTGCAAATGCACACAAGGACGTTTTAGCAGCGCGTGTGCGTGTGTCGGGTTGCACCGTACACTTTGTCGAAGTATGACCAAAAAGACTGAATAATTTTTTTAATTTAATCGGATTAAAAAAGAAGTAGCATCTCTCGATTATTAATGAATCATTATCTTCTTAAATCCAATCTTCTTTCTGTTGTCAATTAGGTCGATATAGATTCGGGAGCGATCATTGAGCAAGAAGTGGTGCCTGTGTGCCCAGACGATACTGAGAAAATTTTGCAAGAACGCGTAAAGACGGCGGAGCATCGAGCTTATCCTCGTGCCTTAAAACATCTAGCGACTGGTCGTATAAAATTGAAAGAAGACGGCACTCTTCATTGGAATTAGAGATCACATGTACATATATATATACACCAGGTTTATAAAATATAGAAGTTACATTTTTTTATACTGTTATATCTTATTCTCATTATTTACCTATGTACAAATAATTTCACAATATCTATATCACATAATATTACAATATATATCACATTTCTTTTCCGCTTACCCATTAAGTAATTTTTTTGCTAAACAAATTGCTTATGAAATTATACAAATCCTGGGACATGCTTTCGTTCGAATCTTTATGACTAGTGTCTGCATATTTTTTAATATTTTTAGAAGGCGGTACTGATAATGCTTTTTCGGCAAGCTCGTCCAATCTAATGTGAAGCATTTGTTTTTGGAGTATAGGAACTAGCAAGTTATATTTATCAATTTTATTATTTATCTGCCTCGTCGTAATCTTAAATTTTTCTAATTTGTCGTTCCATATCAATTCATCTTTTGGAGTTAACGGGAGCTCGCTCACATTGTTACGTGCTTCCGACAATTTCTTTTTTAATTCCTCAGTTTCTTCCCTGATTTCCTTTGATAACTGTATCCATTCTGGAGTGAATCCATTGTCTATCAATATCTATAATTGCGATTAACATAAATGAGTTAATTATTTTGAAGTCATTGAAATTAATATCTCGTATTTCTGTATACCTGATTTAATTTATGAGTCACAAAGTCAACGTAGGGATTTCTAGCGCTCGTAGCTTTCAGTGGCTTTCCCATTCCAGGTAAATCGCTAAATTCACCCTTGTTCATCGCCTCTTGAATCAAGTCTTCCACCAAACGATCCATGCCGTAACGAGTTTTGATGTCCTTGGCTCTCTGCTTATCCATGCCAACTAATGTGTTACGTTCTTCAGCTTGCAGCTTCTTCAGTCTGTGCTCCATCACATTGTCAACTGCCTTCTGCGCTCTTTGTATCGTGTGCAGCCTTTGCCTCTTGCTCGGTGTACCGATCCCAATGTCGAAAGTCAAGTAATGCCGATGCTGTGGTGCTGTGTGCTAAAAAAACAAAGGCAATTATAACTGAAATGCAAGATGCAATATATTTCAAGTAGTTACCTTGATGTCAAACTCTTTCACTTCATCCAACAATGCTTCTTCATCTTTCTGAACATTCCTGATTCTTCGAATCTCTCTATAGGCACTTTCAATCTACTTTGAACAATAGCACAATGAAGCAGAATTATTTTACTCTTTTTAACTCAAGGAATTATATACTCTTGTGACATGTTACCTCAGAAAATCTAACAGCATCGGCTTCTGGCGCTCCGCTGTCTGGATGAAACCTTTTCGCAAGATGAACGAACGCCAATCTCAGGGTCTCGTCCTCGCAATTCTCCGCTACGCCCAGCGTTTCGTACAGCTTCTGTGAAATAAGATTTAATCTTATCTTGACATGAATTACATGTATTAACTCTCAAAATGAATTGATGTCAACATAAACTCATATTACTGTCTTATCAAATAATGTTAATATGCTTAAAGAATTCTGAAAAAATTCACATAAGTTTATTGAAGTGTTAATTAAATGTCCAAATAATGATGCGATGACGTTTATTTTAAATATTTGATTTTTATTTTCTGAGGAGTAATCGTATGTTAGCATATCTAGAGCTCGAAAGATTCACGAATCCGTATTGAGGGTTAAATATGGATTATAATATCGTAATATAATGTTATACCTTTGCGTTATGCTTGATTTTGAAACGGTGTTCAAACCTTTTAGGCAAGATCGACTCGGCGGACGATACATACGCCAGAGAAGCACCCGGCTTGGAGCACAGTCGATTCAGGGACAGCATGATTATTCAGCATTAAAATGTCACAAACAATGTCACGTTGCAATTTCTATACCGCTGCGCATTACATAATTAACGAGAAATTATTTCATTATGCGCGAACTGCCTTATCCGAGGTATGTATATACATACATACACAAGGATGCATAAATGAAGTTCTTTTACGGTGTACCTAGTGCAGATAAGCACATCATCTAAAGGTCTCCCATTGGAGGGCTCAAATTCAAAGGTCAATAGAAGACCGCTGTCAAGTTAATTATTTTATTTGAACGTAATAATTGTATGTAGTGTATATAATGTTTGTTAACATTGTGGAATTAAGGAACGTATGTTTTAACTGTGTAACTTATCAGATGTTAAAATTTATCTTTAAAAAAGGAAAAAAAAATGCGAGTTACATATTGTCACGACATATAAAGCTAATAGAATAAAAATATTTTACATATTAAAACTTGCATCATTTTGTAAAAAAAAAAAGGAAAAAGAGTTGAATGTGTATTTTATTTGTACATAAATGACACGTACGAGAGTTTTGCGACAAAAACATATTTGCAAAACTCTTTATTTGAAATAAAAATTTTTGTATATATATTTTAATAAATGCGATAACATTTTATTAAAACCAAAACTATATATTATTATTATATAATAGAATACATAATAGGGGATAATATGAACATATCATTATAAAAATATTTGTACAGAGATGCAATTCTATTTCGATCTATCTTTTTTTAAAATATTACAAAGCTCTCTTCTATGCTCACCAATAATGTTATACAATTTTTCGAAAAATTGTTTGGCAGATTGCTCTAGAAACGTCTTTCTTCTTATAACTGCATCTAATTTGTCTTGTGCCTCTTCTATTTCAGAATCTACCGCTCGTGTATCTGACATCATATCCTGCATGTCTTTAATTTCGTTTCTCAGATTTTCGATCTGTTTTGTAATTTTGGCTTTTTCTTTTTTAATTTCTACCTTTATTTCATTAATGTGAGCTATTTCTTCTTTCAATTTATTTTCATCCGGTAAAGATTTAATTTCTTCTTGCAGTTTTTCCAACTTAATAGTGTCAGAACGAACAAGAGATTCGGCCTCGTTGCATTGCTTCATCAATTTTTCTTTGAATGTTTTTATTAAAGAGACCTTTTCTTTCATTACATTCATCATCTGCGGATTCAATAATCCTTTTTCTGGAAGCTTTAATTCATCGAAATTCAGACCAACATCATTATCAACATCCAAAAAGACCTTTTTATTATACGTCAATATTGTTTTATTCAGATCATTATTGATGGCTGCTAATTTGATATCTAAAGTATACTTTTCCTTTTCAAACTCTTTCAAATGTTCATCAAATTGGTGTATGTAATTTTGGATCTCTGTGCATTTTTTAACGATATTTTCCTTTTCAATCTTAGACATGGATTGAGTTTCCACAACAGAATTTAATTCTTTATATTTCATATTACCTAACCGAATTTGCTCGTTTAAAGCCTCACGTTCTGTATTTAATTGACTCATCTCAGTGGACAGCTTGTTTACATCATCATCCATGGTTCTAATGTTAATTGATTGTTGATATTCCTTGGCGCGGAAGGATGCTAATGTCTGCTGTAAATGTTCAACTTTTTCATCCAATTTCCATGATTCTTCGTCATGCATCTGCAATTTTATTTCTTCTTCTTCCAATTCTTTATGTGTCTGAGCTACAGCCTCATCAGTAAGGCCTTGTTGAATTAAAATTTTCTGTAGATAGTCTTCCAATATTTTTGCTTCTTCATCAAGTTTTTCGTCATTCCAAGCTTTATAGCCCTCCAACAGTGCTTGAAACTCCTGGTTACAACTTTGAGCTTGCTGCTCCGTTCCTGTGAACGGCAAAGTTTTCAGTTCGTATCTCTCGAACGCCATTTCCTTCACTTTACATGCTTCCACCAACCAGCCAATCCAGCCGAGAACATATGGCCACGAATGCATTGTATTGGTAGTCTTCAGCCACGATTTCGTCATCACACCAGGATAGTGTAGCTTCTTCGCGTATTTCGGCAATTCGTCGATGTAATTCGTCATCGTGAGCTCGTGCTTGACATCAAAGAAGTTTAATAGGAAGCCAGAGACCTCCATGAACATCCTCAGTGTAATCGGTTTCAAACTGCCATTGTCGTTTAACATTGATGACTGCTTCATATAAAAGAAGTAGTCATCTATTTTGTTTAGTAGGACCATCTGATAAGTTTTATCCGTTAGGGGTCTTGTATCCTTTCGTGGACCTTTAGCTCCCACGCTGCTAGCACGATCGCCAGACGGTGAACGACCCACTGATAACGGCACGTGCAGTCTGCTGGAACTTGCTGTAAGCGCTAAGTTTTGCACGTTAAGCTTGGTGGAAATTCTCACTGGGGTGACTGGAGTTGTTGGTTGTAGCAATGGAGTTCTGCCTACACATACACATACATACACATTTAAATTGAATATAATTTAAATGCAAAAATTGGAATTATATCTTGAATTAAATAAATTAAATCTTTGCTTTGAAGACACATTTTTATCTTGTTCTGGCTCATATCAAGTAATTAGAAGATAGAAATTTTGAATATACTTATTTATACACACACAATGTTACCTCAGGTAGAACAGAAAGTCATGATAATGTCAATGTCAAAGTGACAAGAATATGATTACAAAATTCACCTTTCAATTGTAATTTAATAATTTTTTGCCATTTTTACATCATTTGAAGTCACCTTGACATTATCATTCTGTTCTATCCGGACAAGATCGAAAGTGGCCTTTTTCTCTATTAAATTGTGCAAGGATTTTGCCAATACTTTACCTGTGGCTTTCAAATATGATTTTCTGCCAAGCGATCCCGCGCGGTCACTGGAGGAGCTTCGAAAACGCGGTCTGGGAATATGGGAGTTCTCGCCGGTCGAGATTCCCTTAGATTTTAATGTTTGCGTCCTTCGCTGATCATTTCGCGTCAAACTTTTGTCCTCCCGTTCGATCGCGGATTTCCTTACAGGATTACTGGACGATCTACGCCTGATCGAACTGGGCTGCATGATTATCTTCGTATTAGCTTCGTACGAAAGGGCGATACACCTCCCGCGAAACTTTTCAACATGTGTAAACACTGTTATCGCCGAGATGGAAATGATCAGAAATGATGGAATTTGAATTTTCAGTTGCCCAGCTGAGCCCAGCGTTGCCAATCCAAGACGGCAAAATACTCCGACGTGTTTTCCTCTCTCACTTGGGCTGCGTTCGCAATGTGGATCGAAATGATTCGCGCGCGTGATTGGTCAAATTTGAATTTTCATTATGATTTGGCCAATCACTCGCACGGATCGTTTCGATCGGATCATTTTGATGCGCACGCAATCCTTGACATCAAAATACTAGAGGTTGGTTTTTTTTTTACAAGCTGAACTTTCTGTACTTTTCATCTTTTTCTCTTTAATATTCAATTATATATCTTTTATTTAAAATTCAGAGAAGGTTAGAAAGATATTTCGGTTGTATCTTTTATGCTTCCGCTCAATTTTCTCTTTTCAAAGTCATAAAATAATATAATACTATATTACTTTGCGCGTATAAAGTGCATGAGGAGAATTGTCTTCGTTATGTCAGGTTAGATGACAGGCTAGAAAGACACTTCAAACCGAGTGAAATAATATAAACAAATAGCGGAGATCAAAGTATATGCGATAAGCAAGGTGAATTATTAGCTCTATTCCCTTTGGTGATAAGAGTCTGAGAGCCGCAGAAGTTCCTGGCTAGGCTAACATGTTACATTAAATGCCCAACCAAAATAAAAAAAAAAAGCAGAGACGTATACATTACGCGCAGTCACCTATCTCACGTTAATTACCACGGGTGGGTTTGCATTAATTAGAATTGCAAAGAACTTGTATTAATTTCCACCAGGCTCGTCTCCCTGCGCTACAGTTCTCACATTTTCGAAGGATGCTACGAATATTTCGGAGACAGATCTTCCGAAATGTACGGGGCGGCAGGAGAGTGAACACGTGGTCGCCCCTCGCCACGGCATTTAATTCCACCGTTAGCGATGACAATCACCCGGCGAATGTACTAAAGAAAGAGACGGTAAGTCTCGAGAAGCCTCCTTCAATTGCGATAATTTGAAAATTAAATTATACAAAGCGAGATTAAGTGAGTGCACTTTCAGTAAAATTTTTAAGATGAAAGGCAAACTGAGTATTTATTAAATAAATACCAAACTGACTTTCTAGTTGACAGTTGATACTTGAAATTGACATCTAATTAACATCTAATTGACAGTTGATATTAAAATATAATGTACACACAATACGTAAATTTGTTAAATTTTATATTGCATTGAATTATTGTGTACACATGTTTTATTACTTAAAAATGCCTTCAAGGGATTATTTGGCATTCCGGAGCTGAAAACTAAGGATGGCTTTGATATATTGAAACATCGTGCGCTGGCAGAAGTCAACATTCTCATCGAGGAAGCGACGAATAAGAATAGAAAGCGAAAAATGGTGGAAATATTTGATGAATTATCTAATACCCTGTGTAAAGTTGCGGACATGGCAGAGTTTATTAGGATCGGTCATCCTGATGAACAATACATTCAAACTGCTGAAGACGCTTGTATAACTATTGGCGGTGTAGTCGAAAAGTAAGTACACTTTTGTACTTAATTATTATGTGATCGTTTATCTGTGTATTTTAAATTTTCTTTTTATTATATCGTTATATTATTACTTAAAAATTTTCTTGAAATTTAAATTTTATAAATATGCATGTGGATTTGTATTTTTATTCTCAATAAAAAGAGTTTAAATGATATGGAGGATATAATAAAAAATATAGCTTTAATGAACAGACATTTGTAACCATTAACAAGATTAATTTTTATGCTACCACAATAATATTTAAAAATTAAACATTCTGCAGGTTGAACACACATCGTGAATTGTACGATTCGCTAAAAGAAGTGACAAGCAATGGTGATAATCAAGTGACATCTGATATAGACAATCATGTAGCTAAGTTATTCCTATTTGATTTTGAACAATGTGGTATACACCTACCAGAGAGACAAAGAAGAAGAGTAGTCGAGCTAAACGATTATATTCTGCAAGTAAATATTATTTGATTATATCTATAATCGTCAAATCTGTAAAAGTGCTCTTTCTTTCCGATCCTTAGGTAGGTCAAAAGTTTATGACTGGCACCGCTACTCCGAGGACAGTTAATGCCGATATGTTACCGGACGTTATCAGGCAGTAGTAAGTGTGGTAATATAATCAAGTATTCGTTTCGTCATTCGATCAAATTCTACTGTTTTATTTAAAACTTTTCGAAGGTATAAGTTTTAGAAAGGTACCTCGTTGATATCGGATACGTTTCACAGTTTTGTAACGGAGAACGGTCAGATATTAGTGCAAGGATTTTACACAGACTCATCTAACACTGCTGTTCGTGAAGCGGCATACAAATTGTTTTTATTCCCGGATGACGAGCAAGAATATCTGCTGCACGAACTCTTGCACTCCAGGGATTTGCTAGCGAATTCTTGCGGATTTGCATCATACGCATGCAGGTAATTTCAATTAAAGTATCAATTCTTTTGAACGAAAAGAAGTAAATAATTTATTTAAAAACTCATTATTATAGAGCTGTAAAAGGGAGTACAGTTAAATCACCAGTCGTAGTGAAAGAATTTCTCAATATACTAAACGACAATTTGCAGCCTAAAGCGGCACAAGATTTTCAAGAGATGCAAAAGATGAAGAATGCTGAGTCACGTATAAAACAAGTTTGTATCCATCCATATTGTATTTATAATTGTAGATATAATATTATTTAGAATTATACGTATGGTCACAGTATCATATTCCTATTTCATAACTCTAAAGTTATTTTGTTCTGGATTGTTAGGAATTGATGCCATGGGATACTGCCTACTTCATGGCGAAGGCGAAAAGAGCTTGGTTAAACACTTCTACTACCGAGTTTGCTCCATACTTTTCTCTTGGTGCTTGTATGGAAGGTTTAAATTTCCTTACACAGTCATTGTACAAAGTTAAACTTGAATCTGTCCCAGTATTATCCGGAGAAGTATGGGCAAATAATGTTCACAAATTGGCTGTAATAGATGAAGAGGAAGGAATTTTGGGCTATATCTATTGTGATTTCTATGAAAGAGCAGGAAAGCCTAATCAAGACTGCCACTTTACGATCCAAGGTGGAAAGCAACTTTCAGATGGCTCTTATCAGGTATAAGTTGTTATATATATTATTAAAATAGTGAACTGTTATTTTTTTTATTATCAATGTGCTTTTTATCAATTTTTTTTTCTTTCCTGTCTTATTCGTATGTGTATCTACAGTTGTGTATATTGTGTATCCAATTGCAGAAATTATGACAATATTATAGCACCGTTATCAATTTCAGATCCCCATAGTTGTACTTATGCTATCACTACCACAACCACGTTGGTCAAATCCATGTTTATTGAGTCCCTCATCTGTGGACAATTTGTTTCATGAAATGGGTCATGCGTTACACTCTATGCTTGGTCGAACGAAATATCAGCATGTTACTGGTACTAGATGCAGCACAGATTTCGCGGAAGTGCCAAGTGTGTTAATGGAATATTTTGCGAGTGATCCTAGGGTAAATATATTCAATAATTTAAAATAAAATATACAGTGTATGATTTACTAATAAAATTATTATACAAATTTAGTACTTGATGCTAGTACGACACAATAAATATAATTTTACTTCACCTACATAATCACAGGTCGTATCAAAGTTTGCGAAGCATTTTCAAACTCAAGAACCAATGCCGGAAAATTTATTGCACAAACTATGTGCTTCGAAGAATATCTTTTATGCCTCCGAATTACAGAATCAAGTATTCTATAGCATGCTGGATCAAGTATATCACAGTGGTCCTTTAACAAAATCTACCACTGAGATTTTAGAAGAGATACAAAAGGAATATTATGGTCTTCCATATGTGAAAAACACAGTATGTATTTTTATTAATTTTTTGCATTTAATTCTGAAGCACAGATTTTTTGCGTAAATAATTATAATATAAATGCCAAGATTTATATAGAAGAATGCAAAAAATAGATTTTAATCTTTTTTATAAAATATAAAATATATAAATTAATCTGTAAGCGTGGTAATTGAAAGTTTAACCAAATAATTAAATTGTAAATTTTGCAACAAATTAAATAATTAGGGGTTTCAATTTTTTATTATAAATTATAATAATAGTTATAACAATTTTTGTAGTCTTTAATACTACAATTAAAATCTCATTTTGTTTATAGGCATGGCAATTGAGATTTTCTCATTTGGTTGGATACGGTGCAAAATATTATTCTTATCTAATATCTCGTGCAATTGCCGCATGGATTTGGCAAACTTATTTTCACGACGATCCCTTCTGCCAATCAGCGGGTAATCGTTATCGAAGAGAATGTTTAGCGCACGGAGGCGGTAAACCGGCGTCGCTGTTAGTGTCGGATTTCTTAAACAAGGAAGCTAATGCCGTCACATTTGCAAAATCGTTAATGAACGAAGTTGATATGAAAAATTTACATGTGCAAACGATAAGATAATTCAGCGATGTAAATTTATCTTGTATAAAAATGTAGCAGATGTATAATGTTTTAAGTATTATAGCTTTGTGTAACAAATTCGCAGTAAACTATATAGAATATATTCTTATAAAAAGAGGATTATATTGAAATGTATAGTTCATTTTTTTAAGTTACATACATATAGAGAATAGTCTGTTTTTATTTTTTAGTGGCAGAGTCTTACATTAATGTTAATTTTTTTTCATAACAAAATCATTGCAACTTTTTAATTTCCAATATTATAATTGATTTCCAATTATAATTGAATGTCAATGTAAACTCTTAAATTTAATTAAAGAATATGATTTTATCATTTATATAATCTTATTTTTGAAACTTAAGCAAAATATTCTTTTAGGGAAAAAAAAATTGGAAATGATTAAATTACCGAATTATTAATAAAAATAATATAGTTGGAAAATACATAGAATAATTGAAATAAAACACTAAGTATAAGTTTCTTTTACATTTCATACTATAAATAAAAATTGTATATCGCAAAACGATAATTATAATGATGTTACTGTTATTACAAAATGGCGTTAATTTTTTATTTTCTCCGTTGTATTTTTTATTATAAGTACAGAACCCCTTACTCTCTATGTACAGTTTCAATAGATCTAGGAGTTATTACAAAAAAATAAGTTTTGTAGTGTCGCACATATAATTGAAACGCAGTATAAGATAATTTATGTGAGAAGATATTTAAGTTTATATACTCTACCTTCACTTCCTGAGGTTATTCCTAAATCTGTACATGGCAACATGAAGTTATAATCTTCTGTTAGAAGGAGCGCAAGTGACGTACCAAAACGCTGTTTTGCTGGCAGTACTATCTTCTCTCAATTAAAACAAAGTTCCAATAGTCTCTCGGTATGCATTTACATTGCAAAACTGCATTTGCGTTGACATTTCACAGATTTATGTTAAAACTCTCGGTAGGTTTCCATCGAAATAAGCTAAACATTTTTGTCAGTAAATGTCTGCGTTCATAAAAGTATATTATTTACTAATCTAGTTTATAAATACATGGACACGAAATTATTTAACAAGCCATGATCATAAATGATCATTTACTCTTTTATAATTCCTATTATTTTCCGACAATAATGATGCGTATATATCGGTTTTTAATAACAATTACGATTCATGTAATGTTCCACTTATTGACGTCTTATTTATCTTACGTCACCGCGCCATTGTATAGTTAGAACTTTGATTCAAGACAAACTGGACACTTCTTTTATATATCTTGTCTAACATGGAGATGCAGCACGTTTCAAGTTTTTAAAATCTATTTTCAAGTTATTTTCACCTATAGTTCCAAGAGTACTAAAGAATATTTGAAATGTTAAAAATGTTTTTAAAAACACGAAGACAAGTGAAAAGGTACAAATAATTTGCAGATTTCAAATATAAGTACCACGACAATGTATGTATATGTATATGTGTATATAATAT
>VBVQ01001823.1:0-30381 GCA_011636635.1 Tetramorium simillimum | reverse complement strand
ATATATATATATATATACATGCCATATATATATATATATATATGTATATTCTCTCTCTTTTTAAATTAATTATCACTACATGCCTCAGTGATCGAATTAATAAAGACGTCCGATTGGGAGATTATAGGTTGGAAGAAGGTCCAGATTTGAATATTGGCTGCGGTGACATTTTTCGCAATAAATTCTTTACCGTGATTTAAAAAGGATGCTTATTAGCATGGGCGTAGTCAGGGTGGAGCAGAGGGGAGGGGCGCTTGCCCTCCCTCGGCATAAAGAAATAAAAAAAGTAAAGGAATGCATCTGATGCATGTAATTTATGTAATTCAACAAGTAAAACCAGAGTTTGAGTACCATGTTCTGTATAATTAAAAACCAATTACAAGGGATATATAATGTTTTATGATTTTTATTGTTTGATAAATTTTTGCCTCCTCCTGAATGGAATTTTGATTTTATTAGCATCGCTTATTAGCACCAAAAATGAAGTCGGTTAATCGATTTATATGAATTTATTGTTTCAATGAAAAACTGTATTTAAGACCGACAATTAATTAACGCGCATTTTATTGAGATGAAAAAAAGTATACAAAAATATTATTAACCCTCTATGATCGGATATTGCCGGCTGTTTTGTTTTTTTAATTTTATAACAAAATGTGGTAAAAAATACTTTCTTTTATTAGCGTGCAAAATTTATTTGTAAGAATTTTATTTATTGGCTTTTTATAGCGAAAATTGACTGGCTGCATATCGCTCGCTTACGCGCGAAAAATAATTCC
Source organism: Tetramorium simillimum (assembly GCA_011636635.1). Taxonomy (NCBI): domain Eukaryota; kingdom Metazoa; phylum Arthropoda; class Insecta; order Hymenoptera; family Formicidae; genus Tetramorium; species Tetramorium simillimum. The sequence continues at coordinate 29,602 of VBVQ01001823.1, read as the reverse complement.
GACCAACAGGTCTATTACCAAGTAGCTACCGACCGTAAAGGGTTAATTGGCTATCAAGATCCAGCCCATCCGAAGATGGTACTTCTCCCTACTCGATTCGTCTTTTTATTACTTAATCCTATAAATTTACGATCAAGAAATTCGTTGTATTATATCTTACGACGATAGCACGAGTCAGCTGTGTGTGACATATAATGACCTCGCCGAATGCATTTGGACGCCACGACTAGCAATTGATTTTTCTTTCTCGACCGGCGCCGACCGGCATTTTATTACATTAGATGTCAGGGTTTCAATATCTCGACGATGTACGACCGGACAACGAGGAAATAAATTTTTATGCGGTACCGCTGGCTACGTGCTACGTGAGAGTCATCCCATTACCGGACCAACATCCGAAATCTGTACCGGACAACGCGTACAGTTACAGTGTAAAGTCCCGTCGTGGCCCGTTTACGTCGGATGTACTCGTTTCCATTTTAATTGCGCCAACAACGTTTCGCTATGCGCTTCCGGCGATTTCACCTCCACCAGTATCGGGAAACTATACTGTGGCTCTGTAGCCATCGGATGTCCAGAATCTAGAATTTGCCGGCTCGCAAAATCGCATCGTCTGCCTTTTTTCGCGGTTATAAAATTCGCCTATGCATTTTCGCGAGATATAAGGGTCGTCCAAATAAAACGTAGACTCCGCTTGCCGTGCTGTGAATAGTGATGTCACTGGAAATGGGACACCTATATGTTAGAGATGCCTGTATGGGAGAAGAATATAGTTAGTTTTGACCTCAACCATAATTTTTATAATATTTCTAACAATAAATATGATTAACTTAACTATACGCAGCATTATGTTAATCATAATTATCGTTAGAAGTATTATAAAATTGCGGTTGAGGCCAAAAGTAATTATATTTTTCTCTTAGTGTAGCAACGGCGTGGTACGTATATTTACTTGTGTACATGTTCTTATGTATGTTGCCTTAAATTACACTTTACTCGAACTGCTAATCTTTTTCATTTATATCTTTATATCGGTTCTCATATTTCTAGCTGTATCATTTATCATCCATAAGCGGATTTAGTTATTATATAAAACCAATAACAGATTTTTCTTGTAAAAAAAACTGTTGTACTTTACAAGTTATTCAATAATCATTCAATTTTTTTCAACTGAGACTTCACGATATATACGATGAAATTCTATGAAACATCAATCACAAATCTTTCGACTAATGGCATCATATTTTATAATGAAATGCGTACGCCGGATTAAAATCTGCGCGAGTAAATAAAAATTCGTATTTTTTTTCTTCCTCATTCGAACGGATGAAACGTTTGTATTCAACCAATATATCACGCCGTATCTCGTGCCTCGTCTTATGTACCAAGAGATACCTGCAAACTGAGTTATCCATCTAAATCATATTGCGCTGCACGACATACAACTATGACTGACATAATCAGCTTCAGAATATACACTTACGTAATCCCGGCCGTTCTGCTTGGAATTGCGTATCTTGCCGAAGTATGTCGGGGTTACATCTAATTTTAGGTTCCGTCTGCAGGCTCAACCACGTGTCCGATTCTACGCGAATTTCGAACGGCTCGTGCGCGCTTCTGCATCTCGCATTCGAGTCAAATAAAAATTATCGCACACTTTTCCGCAAATATATATTCGCCAAGTTGCTCGATATATATACGTGCGCCCGTGTACATGATTCCCTTTCAGCTGCGGAACACATAAATAATCGAAGCACGAGTTTGTTATAATATATGTATATACAAGTAAAATAAAAATCATTTGAAGAATGTTTCCGCTTCTACCGCAGGAGACATTTCGCTGGGAGGACGTCGCCTACATAATTTAAATTCACCAGCCTCCCTTATGTGCAATCCCTTTTCAGCCGCGGAGCACATAAATAATCGGGGCACGAGTTTGTTATAATATTCACTGTCACATGTTTCTTAAGCGAGTTCTATCTGTTGTACGTCTCTTCTCGGATATTTCTCGACACTTGCCTCGATAGTTTCTAGTAAACTTTCGCCGACGTTTTCTCTCTCTCTCTCTCTCTCTTCCTCTTCTGTCCGCTTGCGCGTATCGCGTGCGCGCATAAACGCCACCACGAATTCGCAAGTATGCATTTACGATCCGGAATGATTACGTACGATACGGTAATTCCCTAGCAGCCTTATTCAAAGATACAGTCCGGATGTTGCCGCCGCTGCCGCCGCCGCCGTCGAGAGATATCATCTGCCCTGCCGTGCACTTTCTTCCAGCCTCTCCCATCCTCTTTACGACCGCTGCCGGCGCGGCGATGTGCGTCCCGTACATGTGTGTGTGCGCGCGCGCGTGCACCGAGAACTTCGCATGATTTACGACAAACGAGTTAAGAGCGCCGCCACCGCGTAATGATAAACATTTTCGACGTTGCGTGCGCGCTGCGGACTCGCGATTCTCAGACCGCGAGGGCGCGGGCGCCTAAGCGCGCCGTGTAATTTAATAGAATCGTTTACGGAGAGAGCTTTATGATAATCAAAGCCTCGAGGGTTCGTACGCGCATACGTACGGATCTGCAGTGTCGTCGCTCCGCACGCTTAACCGCATGCTCTCCTTCGCTCTGCTGCAACTGCACACAGCGTGTCTCTTGACAGTCGCGGGCGTGACTCAGTTGGGAATGTTGGTGAAATTATTTTCACCCAACCGTCTCCCGTTTTTCCAATTCAATTAAAAATGAATGAAAATTCTCCAACGGTGTCTCCTTTATAAGAAAATATATATATCTCTCTCTCTCTCGCATAAACGCGTGGAGATTGGATGGTCGCTCAACGCTAAACACAGGGAGAGAAAACGGGCTATTATCTTTATTAGATGCTTTCTAAAGCGAATTGTGCCCGGTTTATTGCCAAGGCGTGGATATAATCAGAAAGTTTCCAACTCTCGGCAACGTCACTCTGGCGCGAGGACGACGGAAAAATAAACTATTACGGAATTGTAAAGGCTCGTACAGATATAATCCGCACAATGGGCATGCAATCGATATACGGTTGAGGGGTACATTCACCCCTTCGTGCCCCGCGTTTACTTTCGTACGTTAATATCACTTTGCGTTAAAGCGTATTTAATACGGATTAACGGCGAAATCTCTTGAGAGCGGGTAAAGTACGGCCGCTACATCGAGCGGAAGCGCTAGTTTCCGTATATCCTCTATCTATCCCGTATTTTATGCTACTTTGCTTCGTGACCGGCGCTTTATCGCACAAAGGATCTATTGATCTACCGTAAACCGGTAGTCGTCTTCGATTAAAACTCGGCTCGTGATAGTGGCCGATAAATTTCGCTTCGGCAACAACGACGGCATTTAATCGGCCGCGGCGCGTCCCGCTGCATCTCTTGGGCGAGAAGGCACGCCACGATCCGCCTCACGTACGTACGTACGTGGGGTATGAAAGAAGGTGGATATCCATTAGCATAAGACTCGAGACTCGAGGAGATCTCCGGCCGAAGATAGCCAGCCCCCTTATTTATATAGTCAGGACCAATCAGCCGTCCCCTATGCGTCCTGCGCGCGCGAGTCTGATAAAAGCCAGACCTTGCCCTGCCCGATACGAAACGGGCTGTAGATCGTTCGTAACGTCGGCTATCATTAAATGCAACACCTTACATCGAAATATACGGATAATGACCTGGAATTATCGCCTTTTCCTACAGTCGTGAATTTTCGCAAATTCCTTTTTTTTCTGCGGTTTAACGTAACAAAGAAAGAGAAAGGAAAGAGAGAGAGACGGAGAGAGAAAAAGAGAACGAGAATGGCAACAAAGAGAGAAGAACAAGGGAGAACAATGTGAGAGAATTGGGTGAGCAAGTACATGAATCAGTACTCTGAATATTTATAAACGAAGGGTAACGAAGGAGCGAATGAGAATGTACGTTAAAGGGAATGAAATGAAATACGGAATTTCATGAAACGAAAGCGAGAGAGAAGCGGGATGGGTGAATCGTATAGATGTTAATAATTATTATACGAATAAAGGGAGCGTCTCTTTACGGTATGAATTAATTAAATAATAATATATCGTTGATATTATAGAGCGGTGAAATAGATATTATATCGTACACGCCGATAATCCGCCTCTTGATATTCATTGTCAGATTATTTAAAAATGTCGAAATCACTGGAGACGGTACCGTTTACCAATTTATAATCTCCTGCCCCTCCCCCTTACCCCTCCCACCACGATATCCGATCTGGAGATGTCATTTCGTGGCGCAGCGTAGGATTATTATTCCGCGATGGCGAGCGTGAAACTGGCCTTAAGCCGCCGGTGCCTGGAATATTCCAAGATCCAATCTCATGGAGGCACGTAAATCCTCGCGAGGAAACCCGGAGGAGGTGAGCCGTTGTATCCCGGGGCGAAATTAGAATAATTACGCGTGTAATCTAGCCCGTTTTTGCCGTCGTCCGTTTCTCGGTCGACTTTAAGGAAACCTCACGGGCGTGTCTCCGTACTTTCAGGAGTATTTAGGGACGAGTTGTATCCCCCGCAACGACAGGCAACGCAGAAATCCGGTTAAATCCTCTTTCCCCGAATGTCTCGTCTTTATAAATGCCATATCGCCTTCGTGAGATGAAACATCACAGCGCTGTGCTCTCACGAGGGATAAAGCTGTACCGTCTAGTGTTGCCGAACGGTGCACGTTGCAGTATATTGAGTATTTTTTTTTTTTAATTACTTGTGATTGATTTAGAAATTTATGCTGCTAAAATTTACGCAATTTTCCCTATGTCTAAAAAGGCAAATGTGATCCTACTGTTGTTGTGGGTTTTACGAATTTATAACGAATTTATAAAGGAGACGATTACATTATACTTTGATACATGTTTATTGCAATATTTAACGAAATCGTATTATCAATGTAATATAATCTCTGTTCAGTTGATATTTATACAAAATATGATAGTCGTTAAACCGCGCTATCATATATTATTAATCCAATAAACACTCATCGCGATATTTATGTTTATGAATACGTATTGCGAAAATATCACTTTGAGCCGCTAATTATCGCCTCTGTTTCAAATATTACGGAAAAATAGCGTTTCGGAGCGATGCATTTACGATACATTTCACCGCTTTGTTGTCGTGTACCTTTCATCCGGGATGTTTGCACGTCCGCGATCGCCCCTTGCACGCGTATCGCGTTTAATCAAAAGAGTCGATGTCCGTTCGGACGGATTGAATAACGTAGAAATGGCGTTTATTCGCCGCACGTTACGGGACGCGACGGTCGGACTAATTAAGCGAGATGCTGCTGCAGAACGCGAAATAATTCAGCACACGATTCCTGTTCCATGAGAAAGGGATTTCGGTCCCGCGCGTTGTGCTCGCCGCCCGACACCACCGCGGCGGATCGGCGAACGTACCGAAGCGCGGCGCGGCGCGCCGATTGCATTCTATCGGCGTCGTCGAGCCCGGGTATGTGCGTCGCACACGCAGCCGAGGTGCGCGCGCGACGAGACACGAGCGCTCCTGGGAACGCACCACCTTCTGGGAATGCGCCGTCTCTCGTCCCGTCGCGTCGCCCCGAGAGCTCGGCGACGGTCGAATCGCGGGCATAATTGACGATCAAAGTGGGTAACTCGTGTGATCCTCTCGTCGACGAACGGCGGAGAACGAGAATAGATAATGGCAAGTTTCACGAGCAGGTGCGAACGATCCCGCTGATTCCGTTCGCTTGCACTTCGAGTGTCGCCTCTTAAATGAGGAATCTACTCTCTCGCGAGACCCTCTACGTTTCTAAACATTATTATTCCTATCAGCGAACCTTTACGCGATGTATAATTAATTACTCGTTAATTTTACTTTGGATTATTACGAATAATTTATGGAAATTTACATTACCGATAATTAATAGACTTCATAAATAATTTGTCGCATTTTACAAAATAGAAATTAATTAGTAATTAGCGTTAGAGCACGTTGGATATTATTATTATTATTTGACTTTGCAAAAAAATTTGCCTTTCGCGTTTCTCTAAAAGCTGTCAATCAAATTAGAGCGCGACATTAAGGTCGAGTAAGAGAAATTGCGACAAGAGAGTCAAGCGAATGCTTCATTTGAGTATCGTAGGTACTTATTAGTCACTAATTAGCAACCCTGCCGGCGATATGGTTAATTATTACAATTAAGCCATTCTGGGCTGAGAGTATCCCAATTCCCCACGGGAATTTCCCCGTACATACACGAGACTGCTGCATTATTAACTCATGCCTAGGTTTAATACAATTTCATACGTATTCGCATTATAAATAACATAGGTCTTTATTCTCAAAGAGCATTCGCGAAGACTCGTCAAAGGACGCGACTTATTCGAGAGCGAGAAAGAAAGAACCGTGACACTAAAGCACGCGGCGATTTATCGGAAAATGTACTACACAGCGAAAGTGAGACTATTTAAGCATCTGCAAGCAAACTTTGTCGAACATGAATTTACGTAAATGTCATTTTTCTTATGGCTCATTAAAAGTTTCCAACGTGCAAGAAAATGCTTAAGCTTTAAGCTGCAGGTCTTATTTAAGTCTAACTTTCCGACTCAAGTAATTGATCATTCTTCAACGATTCATTAATATCAAGTACACACGCGGAATAAAAAAAAAGAAGAGAGGAAAAGGAGGAGGAGAGAGAAAGAGAGAGAGAGAGAGAGAGAGAGAGAAGTAAGCTACTTTTCGCATGTGGCGTAATTACCACTCACTAATGGAATGAAGTCACAAAAAACCTGCAGTAATTACTTCATTACCCCCTTTACTATAATAATCCGGTGAAAAAAATCTGCGAAAATTTCCTCGTAAGAGTTCTAATTCAAATATTATTGCCGCTACGTTGGAGTTTTTTTCAACATACATGTGGAATCAACTTGATCAAGGCGAGAAATGAAAATAGTTTGTATCAACAATTGTGATATAAAAAAATTGTCTATGTAGTCAACAATCATTGCCGCAATAAAACGATGTAGGACTAATTTACAGTTAACATTCAAAGTTAACTGTTTGTTTTTAATAAAACGGATGGAATAGGATTTTTAAATCAGTTTTGGCATATAGTAAATACGAGAATGGCAATAAAAAATTCGTAATACGTCATATTTTTGTATTATTGACGTGTACCATTTAATTTCAAAGGTCAAGATTGTATATTGTAAAATATGTATATTGGCCTCAATTTTTACATTTAAATTCACAAAAGCAGCTCTGTGAAATGGAAAAAAAAAACAATTCAATCTAATAACAAAGGACATATTAAAACGCAAGCGAGTAAATTTATTAATAAAAATTGCAAAAAAGAATCCGGACATACATTACTGGTAATAAAGCATTGAACCAATTTGAAACCGGCACTCCTCTGTTCCATGAAAGTAAAAATATATGTACCACACTAATTAAAAAAAGAGCACAAAAGTCGCTTTGTATGAAAGATACATATTAAAGGAAAGAACCGGGTTTAATTATCACTTTTTACAAATTAAAATCAATTTCTAAAGAAATACGATGGAACCTTTTTATTGCCATGTTCGTAATTAGCACATATGAATTAACAAAAAACGAATGTGTTAATCCGCGTAAGAAAAACGCGTTGATTAGTACAATTGCAAAGTAATTATCTTAAAACATGAGTTATTTTTTCTCAATTAAAAAAAAAAAAATTTCAATGCTAAAACCACACTGCACACATTATGGCAAATATTAGAGCGGTATCCGGCTTCCGGGAGAGAAATTGCATTTCCGTTAAATTTGTTTGCAAATGTGCGCGGTTGCACTTCCGCGCCGTTAAATTGGAATAAAATCGCTCTCGCGCTGTCTCGGTTTCTACGAAGTACCTACGCGCGTGCTAGGGTTTCTATAATTACGCACTTGCCGTCTCGCCGGTGCATCGACGGCGGTAATATTGAATTCACTGACTTTGGCCTGGCAGTGACTACACTTCTCTGAATGCAATCAATGGGCGTAAACGCACGTGTTAAGCGGCCGGCATTGTTGCGCCGGCATTGTTCGGGGCAGGTTATTGTTACATTATGCTCGCATTATTGAGCCTTATTACGAGCAGACGTTTAAAGCCGCATATTCAGCGCGACTTACGTTGATGCACAAGCGTGAGGAATGCGCATCGTTGGCACTCTGGGTTCCCACATTCGTTTGATAAGAGTTAGCATATCAAGTGCATATGTACATATGTCATAAATTACTTCGAATATCTTATTATAAGTAGAGGCGACCGGATTAAAGCTAGTTGAAATTATTGAAAACTAAAACATACATATTATCATACTATTTAAATGTAACAAATATTAGGAAATGAAAAGACTAGATTACAACATGAAAAAGTAGAGAATTGCATCAAACGAGTCCTAGGACTGTTAATTGCAAAAGAAAAACCGTGATGCGATTCAAAGAGCCTTTATATACAATACTACCCGTAGGTTTCTATTAAATTGCTCTAAAAAGCATTACGACTCTTTTAATGCAAATTTAATAGGTGGACTGCATATACATTATTAACATTCGAAACTATTTGTATATTTAATTAGATTTAAAGTAATATAAAAAAAACAAAATGGTATACTGTAAAAGTTGTCGTAAGTCACTTGATGACAAACCAAACAACCAACGTTACCACAAGTTAGGTGATTCATATCATTGTAAGCATTTCTATAATGTGCTAGCTGTAAAAAAAAATGTAAAAGATCCTCGGAAGAAATAACCCCACAGGAGGAAATTCAAGAAACAGAGGTAGAAAGGAGCGAAACTATGAGCAAAAGCAAGCGCAAGATGAAGCACAAGAGCAACAGCAAGGGCAAAGAAGTATTTTTCTACCAATCGCCAGAGGTCATCTTTTCCATAAAAACTGTATTTTTAATTGTGCTTATAACAGCGCTACCTCGACAACTATAAAACTTTTGTCCAGAAAAGAGTGCCTTGAAGTATACGTTGAAATTGATGTTTATGTTAGTTATGGAGCAAGAGCAGTCTGCAACATTGGAAAAATACATTCCTTACTATTCCAATAGATTTTCGTGCATCGCACAATTGAGTTAATGTAACATCTAATGAAATTATTAAATTTATGAAATCAGTAAAAAATACAATTACTAATGAACGAAACAAGAAGATGTCTCTTTTATCAATGAACGACAAAATGCTACAATTCGAAATTGGCCTAAATAAAGAAGGCCTTGCTTCGCTCACTTAACTGTCTGAATGAAAGTATTAATAAGTGACCATTAATAAAATAGAAGCAGCGTTTTATGACTACATTTAATTTATATCCACCATGTTGAATCCCCTACTTTTACTTTTTAACATTCAGGGCTAGATTTTAAAATCTCAAGAGCTTTTGCATAGTAAGCCTTGGAACAATTAGATCAACAGTATTAATAAAATTGTCCTGATTTCTACAGAGGAAATTTTATTACGATGAGGGAGAAAAATAGGACTTCAACCTAAAAAATATCAACGTTTCCCACATTTTCAGCGGAAAATAATAATGTGTTCAGGAGATCAAAGTCTATAAAAAAAACACTATTTTTTACGTTTGCATCGTTAGGCAAAAGACCTCTTTTAAACATTGTTCTTTGCAAGCACATTTATCAATTTTTATATCTATTATATAATTTAAACCTGAAATTGCATTTCGACCTTCATATTGAATTTTTTTTACGATATTACACAACTTTTCAGTCCTCGGCATATATGTCCTTGATGCAATACGTTCTTTCATAAATAATTTTTCAAGTTCTAAAAGCAATTTTCATTTTATTAACTTGTTTAAATTCTAATTTGAATCTATTAAAGTTTATAATATAAACGCATTATAAGCAGAAATGTCAAGCATATATTATAAAAAATAATTATTGGCCAACGATTCGTTTCTGCAAGTAGGTATATATAAAATACTTATAAATTGATTGAGAGTGGTCGCATTTTTAGTTGAATTATAATCCAAGATTGTTGTCATTTTTATTATTTCCATTATTAATTTTTTATCGAGTTGCATTGTACTTGGCAGAAATAAAATCTTTTCGCTATTTTTTGAAAGGAAAAAAAAAACAAACAATTAAACGTTTGTTCTTTGCTATTTTTTTCAAATTTTTTGAAAAGTTGTGTTATTGAGTTATTGACAGATATATTGTAAAATAAAATAAAAAGATTTTTTTTTGAAAAAGTATTTTTATCCTTAAAACTGTATCAATTGAAATAGAAAACTGCTATATGATTAGAAATCCACAAGTATTAGTTATACTTAGTATTTTATTTCTGAAAAGTCTCAAATTTGTAAGAATTTTCAAAGCTTGGTGAACCTTTCTAGAATCTGTAGATACTAATTGTAAGAATAAGATGGCAAAAATCACATTATCCCAAAGTCTTACAGTGTATCTTTTTTTTTGCAAATTGGCGAAGATCTGCCGACCACTTCTAATTAGAAGATAATGATCTTCATTAAAAGTTCTGACATTCCGACGATCAAGATTCGACAGCGAGTATCGTCAGGAAGTAAAATGATTTCGGCGAACAGAATTCTGAAAAAAAGGAGAAAGACGACGACGACTCTCGTCGAACCGTAATCTCGCCAATCGGTCTCGGGAATCTCATCTATTTAATCACAAAATCATCCATCGGCATCACGCTTTTTAACGAGGTGCCGACGTTTAGGACCGAAATTATAAAGTCGATAGGTGCGAACCACCGATCGATTTTCCCTCATCCCGCCCTCTCTTTTCTCTCTTTTTTTCTTTCGATCACACTTTAAAGCGCTTCGTTGTTGCCGCGTCGTTGCTCGTGCGCTTGTATCCCAGACACCGTACAAGCTGTCTGCACTTTACGACGAGGACTTTATTAGCATTTTATGGCATGTATCACCTCGCGTGAGTGTCGATATCGGTATACCTTATTTTTTTGTAATATCAAAAATGTAGGAGAGAGAAAGAGAGAGAGAAAGAGAAGAGGATCGCGCTGGGATGGAAAGTGTCGTGTTTTCGAAAAATAAGAAACCTCTCTCTGCCTTCGTAATCCGAGCGAGCGTCTTTTATACCGCGCATAATCCTGCAGCAATCTGGAGCTGCTGCTATTTTTCGTGTACACTCTCGTGTACACAACATGATACACCTTCGTCAGAATGATCAACATTAATTTATTACACGAGATTAATGACTCGCGGGATGCGTTGCATTGTACGATTATCCACGTATACGAGATTATTATGTAATTAGCCGCGTACGAGCGTGAAGCTTCCCTTTCGATTAACGCGAAACGCCGTTCTTCCGGCGCAATATCCGCTCTTCCGCGCTCCAATTATTCGCCGTGTGAGCTATTACGATAAACGCGATTATTTCGGTCCGAGATTATTTCTTGCGTTGCACTTTAATCCCTCGGGTCTCTCTCCGGCCCACGTACAATAAAGTTCCCTTATAGAATCGAGGGCACGCACGCCATCAAAGAAACGTTCGCCTGAAAAGTTCGCCGATACGCGATGATTTTCTCTCTCTCTCCCTCTCTCTCTCTTTCCGATTTTTTTTCTTCTCTCCTCTTTCGTGTTCCGTCTGTTAATTTAAATCACGCTAGAAACGTGCATGGCACTCATGATAATAATTAAAAGCAGATAACTGCGCACTCATCGGTTATAGCGGGTGTCGGTGATTGCAAAAGCTCGACGGACATCCGGCGAAGTGACGACCGAGCTCCGAGAACGGCTCGTCTTTACGATAAATGTGCTCCACGACAACGAGCAATCTCGCTCTCGCCGCTTTAATCTCCCATAAATTGCGAAAACGGAAGACAGACGAGAGTAATTGTCGAATAATGGCGCATTTTTTTCGTCTCGTTTCAGTGACAATCACTTCAGCAGATCGCTATGCGGGATGTTCTGCCGTTTTATCGTAGGTATTTCCTTTGAAAGGCGCATTCTTTAACTGTTAAGTACTAATGTAGCAGCTCAATTAATATATTGAATGTCAAAGGCCACGTAAAAGAGTATCTCGGTTGACTTCTACATTAAAGCTCGATGTATCTCTCGTCATCACTCTTGCAATAATGAACTGTCTAACTTTAGACAATTTTAACAGACAAATTATGAAACTTTACGTGATACGCTATCAATACTCCTTAAAATTTGACAAGATCGACATTACTTTCTGTTTTCATTGAAGATATTAAGCTTTGCCAAGTTTCGAATCATAAAGCTATTGAAAGTAAAAAGTTAGGAAAAATGGACGCTCTGGTGCTCTACTCGCCGAGTGATTTCACATCTCGCGACGGAAAGTCTACGATTATATAAACGGTTGGAAAAACGAGACTTGGATTAAAGTAACTTCGTCGGAGAGTGCAAAGAGGACCGTCGGGCGGGAGACATTTTCTCGTGAAGAGCGGGACAGCGGATTTCACAGTCCGCGTCTTTCATTTGTGTTTAACGCGCGTTCCCGCGTAGATGTGTGTCTGCGAAATAAAATATTCCTTTCTTTCACGCGCGAGTGCCGGGATAAATAGATGGTACGTACGAACAACACCACGTTGTAAATGTGAAGAACGTATTTCAAGAAATTCACGGAACAGCAGCCGTCGTCCCTGGTCCTAAGTCGGGTAGAAGTACCGGGTAATCTCTCAGCGCTTTTGGCCATTTTCAGTCGATTGTTGGCTGCGTGCGTCACGGTCCTCGTTGTCACCTGCTCGCCGTTGCTGTAAAATAGAAATAACGAAAAAAATCAGAGGAAAAGAAAAAAGTTCGCCTGCGATGGACAAAATATTCGCGAGAATGAAATTAGATTCACGTTTTTATACATACATATATATGACATGTGACATTTACACAACTAAAAAAGCATAATAAAAACAATGTACGTTCTTAATATAATTAAAAAGGTATAAGGAGGTCTAACTAGGTGATATAACTAGGAAACTTCCGCGAGAAAAGGTTACTTTTGCGCCGCGTGAAGTAAAACAAAAATAAGAAAACATTTTACGACTGCCTAAGGAAGCATTTAAGAAAGTAATCAACAAGTTTTCGACTGTCTATTGCCCAGAAAGTAATCAACGAGCTTTAGTTTCAACGTCGGAATTTTCGTTGCTGCTTGCTTATACCCGCTTGGACACTGGATGAAGTTAAAGCTCTTCTTACTCTGGCTCAATGTAAACTTTGTCGGAATATCGGTGTGACCTGACGGTTGCCGTAGATCAACAACGGCTCAAATAGTTCTAATGTAAAATATATCAACGTAGTGAAGAATCATCTTTTCGATCCATCCGAGAGACGTTCGTGAAAATTCCGTTTTCGTGAAACGCGCTTTTTAACAATAAAGAGATACAGAATGTATCATTTGATCATGCAAACTCACGTGTCATTGTTTGTAGACGAGAGTTAAAAATCGAAAAAAGATTTCTCGTTCGGGCAATTTAGTTTGCGCTCGGGAAACGCTTTCTCGAAGCGACCCTCACTTTCAGACGGCAGATGGCGAGGCGCTTCTTCCTTTGCGAAGAAGCGAGTTAACTTTAATGTCGTTAGAATTCAGGAGAGCGAGGGACGTTCCACTTGTCGCGTCGTTATGTCGCGAATGCCGGCAGAGGTATCGGAAAATTGACGTAATTCGATAACCAACGTACCCGATGGCCCTCGCCCAGATACGTATGTGTGTACGTTGGACGCAGATACGAAGGTATAATCGGCGACGTAGGACGTTGATCGAGTACCGAGAGCGTAACTTTCGTGCCAGTTCGTAGCGAAAGCAGCACACGCTGGCACGAGCCCAAGCAAGGACGTCCATAGATTTTGATCCGAGGGGACTATGGTTAGCCATAAGGGACTACTGTCACTTACTTTCTCGCCATGTGAGCGGTTTTACTTATGTGATATATCAATTTCAGATAGATTTTCAAGTCTTGAAGTTGCGACATTTTCAAGATAAACAATTTATGTCATTTCCTCAGATTCCGTATTGTTACACTGAAAAAAATTCTGGTTAAAAACGGACGAATCAGAAAAATCTTGTAGGATTGATCAAATATTCTAGTTACTATAAGAAATCTGGTTATTATAAGTTATAAAGTATGGAGTTCTATTATAATAATCAGAATATTGAATCACTCCTACAAGATTTTCTGATTCGTTTTTAATCAGACTTTCTGATTCCTTTTTAATCAGAATTTTTTTCAACGTAGATTTTCTTATTAACGAGAAAGAGTGGCAATGTGCCTTTTCTTTTTGATATTAGCAGCCGCCTGATATATAATAAATATTATAAATTTCGGTACATTAGTAAAGTGAAAACAGGCCACGGCCTCTCTGTCGAATGGAGCCAGCCTTGGGATCTGGCACATAATTCGTTCTACATTGCCAAGAAATGCGAAGGCCGACCCACGCTCTAATGCATCGCACCCTTTATCTCCGCTTTTTCCCCCTTTCCGTTCTTTCCACTATTCTCTCGTATGCGTACGCGAGTCGCATTCCACGTAAGAATGCACCAAGTATTCCTCCGCGCGGGAGCTGACACGACAGATTACACGAAATATTTTAGTTCTCTGCGCTCGTACAACGATTATACTCATTGGGAAAGCAATGAGATAAAGTCGAAATGACGTAACAAAGTATCTAGATGATATAGCTTTTTAACTAACACAAGCCTGATAATTTATACAATTTAGCCTAATCTATTTATCGTGATATTCACTTCATTTGAGTATTCATATTATTGCATTTTATAACTTCCTCGAATGTTCTCAGAATTCAGGCTATTGCAGAAGAATATTGATTAGTTCGTAATTTAATTATCGGTCGCACTATTCTGTGAATTTCGATCCAATGCAAGATTGCAATTCGGCGGAGGAAAATTACATTTGTTGTGGTCAACTCCTGTCCGTACGTGACTTGTATACCGAACGAGAACACATAGCAACCACTCAATCTTCTCGATCGACATACACATTGTGTACAAGAAATCTTCTAAACTGCATAAAGGAAGAATAAAAAAATCTCATGTCGTAGAAAACAACTGATCTTTTTATTCTCTCTAGATTCTCTACCTATTCATATATTTTCACAAAACATCATTCAAGTCCATCCGGAATTTCAGATAAATATATTTAAATGAAACAATGTTGATGAAAGGATTATGTAAAATATTTTTAAGCAGTCAATAAAATACGTATAAATTCAACAAAATTTTCGTATAAGCAAAATCGCACCATTTGACCATTTGTGGGTAACAAGTCAGGAGAAAACAGCGACTTTGCCCCTTTCTGCGTTTCGAGTCGTCTCCCTCGCTCTCTCGTGGCTGATGAAGGTGAAGAATAAATGGCGCATAATGAGGACCAGAAGGGTGTGCGCGGATCACGTCGAGGATTGGAAGGGTGGTGACTGAAGAGCGGAAGACAGAGGTGATTACAGCGACGGGCGAAGAAACCTGAGAAGGAGAGATGAAAGAAGAGAAACCGCAAAATTAAATGGGTGTGACCCGTCCCGCATGTGGGCGAGACTGTTGCGAACGCGCGAGCACGTAGAAAACTTCCCCGACGTATGCATGAATAAATTTTTCTTTCCGCCGAGTGCAAGGTCAAAGCTTTTAGCCGCGGGGCGGATGGTTCGATGCACCGCGATTATTGACCTCCTAAAGTTTATCAGTTATCCTTGCTCGGTCGCAATTACGCCACGTCAACGTGTCCCTGGTTTAGCGAAATATCGGCGATATTTTAGCGAATAATCTGACTTTTTTTTTGGAGGGAGAATGTATTTTTTATGCAATACCGTGTTATATACGAAAACACGCGATTTAACTTGGCTGCAGAGATAGCTAATTTTCAAAAAAGCGAGTGTTGTACAGGAATATGTAAATATGCAAATTACCGTTATCGATTCATCGAGAAATATACATATACATTTTGTGATAATCAATGCAGCAAAATGAATTCTGATTGATGATGTTAATTTAATCGCGTAAATTAATGCACAGCGTTGAATTCCGTGCAAATGAGACTGCAACGTTTATTTCGAATTTTCGAAAATCGAGTTTTATTTCGATTTTCTCGCGCATGTGCTCATTATCGGACCCTCATTATCTATTATTGCTGTGCTGAAACACTGTTGTACCTTTTTCTCGAACAGCTCGCCGATCGCCGACCGCGCATAAAAACGATTTAATCGACGTAGCGAGTACGCGTCCTGAGAGTAGCGGAGAGTAGTCTACGCGATTTTAACAGATTCGTTATCCACTTCCGGTTCAGAGGAGCGCATTAATTCGCGCTATGGAAATTTCGCTGCTCGCGTCGTTACTCCGATGAGAGGGATACGAGGGGTTACGAAGTTCCCCTGGAAATATCGTCCATTATCCCCGATGCTTTCCGCGGAAAACACGGACGCGAATCAGGACAACAGCGTAAACAACTTCGCGGCTTTCCGCATCGGAAAACACATACTCCGCCCTTCAGCGCGAAAAAAAATATCGCTATAAAAATACATCGCGCGTTTGTCACGCAGGCAGTTATATAAAGTATATGTATTAATGTTATTGACTGTCATAACAATGTCTTTGCCAACGGAGATGTTAATGTAGTCGTTCACGTCACAAATCGAATAAATCAGTTAATCGATATAAAATCACGACATGATGTCATTTTATATTGAATATATTGCTTCTATAAATAGTGTAATAGATATAAATAACATACACGTAAATACACCCACACACACGCGCGCGTGCGCGCGGTTGGAAAAATAAAAAGTTGTAGATTAAAAAATTTGTATTTTGACATAATAGGAAATTTGATGGAAATTGCAGATGAGAAAATCAACATATTTGCAATATCTAAATTTAAAATCCCATGAATGTATTTTGAACGTAATAATACCGAAGTAGCGGAAATATTTTCAGTGCCCTGATTATACATACGCATTCACACATAAATACGATTCAATAAATCGTGATGCATTCTCATGAAACGCTAATATTTTGCAAAATTAGTACTACTGACATTTTCCGGTAGGAACTACGAAATAATGATGTATACATTATATGAAGAAGTGTTGGTACATTAAGTATTGAATGTAGTAGATATTTGACAGGCATTAGCAACCGATGTATATTGCGTTGAAAGTCAATATTGATTCTGCTGGAAATTAATGAGTAAACATTATTTAGTTGTACTGAATATCCAACAATAATGCACCGCCTGGCAATTTCAGAGTATTAACTGCTCGCAATTGGCTTCACCTAGATCTTAACGCATACACAAAACTTAACTTTCATACAAAATATCGACAATCCATCGTTCAGTATTCGTTCGACAATCCGTCGTTCAATAATGTTTGCGTTGATTGAAAACGAAAAACAAAGTCGGACCGTTTATTGTCGTATGTTCTCGAGCGTTTTACAGCTCTATTGTTGCAATTGCAGAGAGGCAGAGAGAGAAAACAAAAGTCCTATGAAAGGGAACAAAATTTGCGGAATACTCGCGGTAACGCGTCTCAGGCGAAGCGAGAGAGAATTCTTCGGGCGTTCCAGTAACATTTCCGAGGCGAATGGTCGGTCCATGCTGATGGTCCGAGAAATGAATGGTCGGCGGTGAACATGGACTGTGAATAAAAAGTCGCACAGCTGCGCGATACTCACGGCACTCGCGGAGAGTAAAGTCACGACCGCGGTGGCATAGCTAAATTTTTTATGGACGTGCACTCGCCATGGTTTACGGTTCGGAAGTTTACGGCCGGGCCGGGAAAATAATTCGAAAGAGGACGAATTACATTAGGAATTACTCACGGTTAAAGTAGACTAAAAATTTGATCGTTACGAAATAACAAACTCCAAATCGATAAACTTCGGCGATCAAATTCTTTTTTCCCAAGAATTTTTCATTTCCCAGGTAATCCTTGGTTACCTGTTTCGAATGAAAAGAGTCTAATTGAACTAGTCGCGGACGTGCTTCCTCCTCCTTACGGCGCAATTCAAAAAAATTCCGCTCTTTTAATTAAATTTCAAACGTGTTTAAATTTCAAAATTCGGCCCATTGTAGATATTACAATGGACTTTACCGCGTCAATAAATTTAATTCCTCCGCAGATGAGCAGGGGATTTGTCGATATTCATAAGTCGATTGCGACGGATTAATTCGAGCAGGCGAATGTACCCGATATCCAGGTATTGTGCGTCCGGGACCCGAATATTCGCGCAGCTGTCGCAGACGTCGTTCGCGGGGCGCATTGCCGGCGCGCAAAAAGCCACGTAATGTGCATACTTTTCGCACGGGAATGGGTAAAAACGGGCAATGGTAATAACCTACGGGAGAGGGAGGAAGGGAGGGGGGGGGCATCGTCAGCGAAGGGACACGCGCCGCTTGCGCAATGTCGTTTCTTATGGCGTCCCACGTGCTAGGAAGTCGCGCCTGAACGCCTACTTGAAAATACGACCCACGTCGTACCGGATGACGCATCGATATGCGCGCCTTCGATGCTTTTATAGACCCCCGATGGGCCAGAAAAAGCCACCAGAGCCGGGGGCCTCTCGACGGAACGCTTCATCTTCCAGATGCGCGGCTATATCGATCGGCGATTCGTTCGACCGTCGTGGTTTGACTCGAGTTAACGATTATACGCGCCTATTTCCGACTCCCTCTCTCTTTACGAGATTATTAAAAAAAAACATCATCGCTCCTCCTAAGTTCTCGAAACGATTCATATTTCTATAGATATTTATGAGGTACGTCAGACGAAGTCGGGATAAGCGTCAAACAGACGGTTCTCTTTTGGAACACCGAAATGTTTATCTTTATCTCATTAATATCTTTTAAATTGATTTATGATTTTCCTCGATTTAATTTTTGGTGTCCGTGGTTAGAAATATTTTCGTATAATAACTTTATGCAAAATAAAAATAACAAAAAACCAATCGATTATATTATCAGACCAAAAATTTTATGTGTGAAATAATCTTAGTAATAAATAATCTTGTGTTATACTATCCAGTATTTAATTTTTAAATGTATTAATGAAAAACAGTCAATTTTGTTTCAGTACAAATAAATGTATAAAAACAAAAAGTGTACAAATAAATAAATAAAAAAATTAAAAATCTTAAATTAAAATTTTTCTAATTATAGTCTTCTTTAATAGCTTAAAGAACGATTTCATGCGGGATCTACAAATCTCAAACACACACGTGTTGATAATGCTATCGAAAATCACGGCTCATAATATATCAGCGACGACATCAGCGCTGTCGTACGAGCCCTTCCCATCAATTTGCCGCGGTGCCATGTTCCCAGCATAGACATATCCTCATTTATCCCAATGTTCTATACGTCGACGACCAATTTGCTAATCGAGCCAATCATCCAATCGCATTAACCTTGCCGGCCATTCAGAGACCCCGGTCTCGTTTTTATTGGACGGTTCCTGCGACAGATTTTAAAATCGCGCTCCTCGAGAACGAGCGCACGATTGCGAAACGCGGCCGGCTCTCGCTCCGATCTAATTGCACCGCAGAAATGATCGGGGACCCCATCTGCTAATGCGCGCGCGCGCTAATTATCATTTACAAATGTCACATTATGGAGATATCTTGCGCAATTCTCCTCTTCATTCGTCTAGTGATTACGGTACGTGCACTTCGAGCCCGCCTTCCAACTATCGTTTAGACAATAACGTCAGCTTGCGCATTCCGGTTGCACGAATTGCAATTCAACGTATGCTCGGGTAAAGCTGCAGTAATGCATAACGTGGCTGCATCCACTAGTCACGCTCAAACTACCGGGGGGTGGGGGAGGGGGAGGGAAGCAGATGACAATAACTGTCGCGATAAACGCACAAACGCGAACAAACGCGCGCGAGCGTTTGTTTAACGTTAAATTGCAGCCCCCGTAAAATGCAAAATTCGTCACGCGTTTTTATAGAGGATATCCATCAGAAATAATTAAACTGGGATATATTGGGCCCTCTCGCCAAGAGAATTCGCCCCGGGAATTTGGCTGCGCAATCAATTATAGAGATGGATGAAAATGTGATGAATAATTTCTCGACGATATTCCACCGAAGTGCTCATTTCGATGGCAATTTTTCGACGTGCACTTTATCGGAGATACCACGAAAACGCATCGGGCCGGAGTTTTTGATTTTTAACGCGAATTTTCGCACACACACACACACACACACACACGCGCGCGCAAGCCTACACGTGCGCCGCACTCTGCAGTCGTGCGAGAGATGGTAGCGGCTCCATAGCACGCTCCATTTGAGATGGAATCGTAATCCCCGATTCTTTTTCCCTCGCGCGTTTCTTATTTCGCAAGAATCGCGTATTCCTCGTAAAATTTAAGCGAAAGAAACGGAATAGCGCGACCGAGGCAAAACCATTGGATTTTATAGGCCGACGGCCTCTCAATCAGCGCGAGAAAAACACTGCGCCGTAGAAGAGAAGTAATAAAGAGCAAAAAGGGCTATAAAGTTATAATATGTTTCGCGGACTTTAATTCGCTCGCGAAGTGATTTGATCTATATTTATCACCGCTATTCTTGATATACGACCCGCACTTGCAGGCGTAATTGTTTATGACTTTATTAGTATTGAATATACGAATTGTATTTTGGAATAGTAAGAGGGAGATCTTTGCAGATGTTAATCTGACGTTGCCTAAAAGCGCTTTTCAATTTCAATAAAAATTTAGTGAGGGAGAAATTATTATAAATACGAGCTACAACTTTTAATATTACTTCCAGATATCTGAACAAAATTCAAATATAATAAATTGGAATAGAAATGCGAATTTGAATAACAATGACTATAAAGACGGAGTACGTGTCGCGCGTCGCGATATATTGTATATTGTAAAATATGGAAAGTATATTACGTACAGTACGCAGAGAACACAGTCACGTCTCACGGACAAAGACGTGATGGCACGCAGCGATAGGAATATAATCGACGATACATGAAGGAAGAAAGCTCGTAGGCTGGCTGCACGGAGAGGGGTGAGTGTATCCGTGATGTCTCTGTCGCGCAACACGGTATATACTCCCACGACCGGTACGCCGCGCGACTTACTTCCGGATATAATTTATTATTCAGAGGATAGCCGAGGTTTAAAAAGCCCCTCGGGGCCATCTTCATGATTAATGGCACAGATATCGATGACAGATATCTGTCCGCGCGACAAAAATAAACAAAATACATGGCGATTTTGCTCCGCGATGCTGAAAAGATTGACAAAAATGTCGTTTCGCGTCGTCATACGAGAGGAGAAGATAGATATGTATGAATCAGGAGAAATGTGCAGAATTTAATCCTTTGCGATGTTATATCGAGTTACATATAATACACAGTAGCTTATCGCATAACAATTCTTCAAGCATTCAAATATGTACACTGAAAAAAATTTTCTACGTTAACTTATAGGATGCATTTTAGTAATGCAATTTTTGAAATATTTAGTTAGTATTATTAAATATAATATAAATAACAAAACATTTGATAACAATTATAAACATTTCATTTTTATAACATTATTTTGTCATAATAATGTCATAATCTACATGTTTAGTTGAAATTATTTCACCAAAGTTGTTGGTAACTTTTATCAGCGTGGATTATTATAACCAATTTTTTTTCAGTATGTGATTGTAATCGGTAAACAATACGTTTGAAATTTCCAAGTTTAAATTCCTCCAAGTAATAAAAATTCTTTCATTCATGTTGTACACTGAAAATACGATTTTATTGTATGAACTAGATTTGTTTGAACCTATCCAAACAAGAGATTTAGTTGATTCAACTAAATTTTAACAAAATGGGACTCTTATTATGTACCTATTTTGTTGAATAAAATAGAATTTGGTTCAATTAATTAAATCTCTTGTTTGGATACGTTCAAACAAATCTTTAGTTCATACAACAAAATTGTATTTTCAGTGTATAGATATAATAAAATTAAGAACAAAATATATGATCTTTGTTCACATTTGAAAAATAGTTGGATTAAACGAAAGATTAAGCATGTATTGTGACAAAATGAAGAATCGTATTCTTCTCGCGTACAGAAGATCTCATCAATTCTGGATTAATAAAATCATCCGAACATGCTCCGGAATGCGCAATCTTCTCCCCTAATAATCGGAAGCCATCATCACCAGCTCGCCAGGCTCATTGGCGAGATGGCTGCTTGGGCTATCTACAGATCAGCATCAGTAAACGTCGTATGTTGCGCCAGCAGCTGCTCAACC
Organism: Tetramorium simillimum; assembly: GCA_011636635.1. Taxonomy (NCBI): domain Eukaryota; kingdom Metazoa; phylum Arthropoda; class Insecta; order Hymenoptera; family Formicidae; genus Tetramorium; species Tetramorium simillimum. Next base: position 7,362 of record VBVQ01001823.1, on the reverse strand, counting down.
TTGGATAGGCAGATCTGCAGCGAGCGAAACGATCGTCGCCCACGCCGTCCGCCCGTGCGTGGTGCAGCCGGGATTGCATCGCGGAAAATTGGATAATGCCGCGGCCACCGCAGCGGCGTGGCTACTAACGGCAGGCATCGGCTGTCGTTGCGGACCGTTGCGCGCCGCGCGTTTTGTTCCGGGGTGGCGCGGATTTTGCAAATTTTCCGCCCGTTTTCGCCGGCGCGGCGCGGCGCGGCGCGGCACGGCGCGGCGCTAATTGTAAAACGCAGGGCGCGTTACGTTTTCGATGCTACAACGAACCGGTAACGAGCGAGATGCTGGACATTCCGGGAATACCCCGGCTTTATCGCGCGATTAACGGCGGTCGGGAAATGAAGCGCGTGGAATTTTCATGAACAATGATCCCTCTCGGCGGCGCGTATCGAACGTGCGCGGACGAAATTTCGTGCGGCGGGCCGCGCGTTTCAGGTATCTTTCCCTGCCTCTTTTTCGTCAAAGAAGCACCGGGGGAACGCACGATGTCGTTCGTCCGACGCATATTTACACGATTGGCTCACCGTGGCGAATTAAGCGAGTAACACGAAAGTAATGTGAAAGGAGCGGAATGTAGCCGAAGTATAGCGTAGTCGTATCGCCACGTCGCGTCTAGGCGAATGCACGCGAGCGCGCGAATTACGGAGCCGTTATTTATCGGGTTATTACGCCAAATGTCGTCCGCGACACGGAAATAACACGGGCGCGTTTAAGCGATCGTAAAAGGGCCGCGCGCCATCCATCCCGTCCCGTCCCATCCTGTACGTCGCGTCACCTTTCTAGCCCGGATACGAGCGGATTACTTTGCGCACGGCTATTGCCCGCGCGGCGATAAAAATTCCGTCACAGGGCATAAACAAGCGGCCTATATCGCGGGTACAAGCTGTACCACCATTGAGGCCTCCCGTGTATCGAGCACGCCTATGAATCCCGTCGTTGGCTCGCATAATTGCCGCGCGATTAATTCCGCAAACGACGAAACACGGCGCGCGTTCGACGGCACCGGTATCGACACAGGTATTTACGGCCGATAAAAATGAAACACCAAAAGATCGCCTACCGATCCTCCATTTTTACCGAGGCAAATGGAGGTCACACAGGCGCGCTTTAATTGCCACGTGGTGCAATCTACGTCTTAATTAATCAAACCGTGGTTAACGATGTTTTTTCATAAGTCGTGTGGGATAAAATTAATGGGAAAAGTTCCCCCTCGTAAAGCTCGTGAAAAATGCAGCCTGCCGTAGTAAACAATATTTTCCATTTAGAATTACAATTTTTCTGCTTTAATGACCGTAAAGCGGTACGTACGGCATGGCCACAAATTCGCGCGCAATATATCTGTTTCATTTTCAGGAAAAGGTATAAACGAGTGTAGTTTAAAAAAAAACCGTGTAGCGTTGTTATGTTCTCATTGTGCATTTAGCTCGCACGTAGCTACCGGATTCTCATTAATCGATAATTATTAATTAATAATATTTCCCTCGCGTCGCGTTTTTTTTCGTTCCTCGCGCGAAATTAAATATTTTTCCTCTCAAACGTAATAACAATAATTCGATTCGTATCGCGCGATATCAGGTGATATTGAAATTTCCGCGTCGAGAGGCGAGAGAGCGCCCTTATTCCGTATACCGTGAAATATCTAATTTTCCGGGGAGTTAGAAATTTTGATACAGGTCGCTCGTAAAAATTCCACGACTCGCCGCACTCTCCGCGCCGTTCGTGGATGCAACCGTGGTGTTGACCGTAATGCACCTACCTCCGCGCGAGTGTTCCGCGCCGTTCCGTCGCAATACGGGTCGGAACAGCCGAGAAAAGTGTAACGCCGTTGTCGTTGTCGTCCGAAAGAAAGTCGTACGTAAATAAAGAACATCTCGCCTTGTTTCCCTGAATTACGGCGCGCGTAATTACGACCGTCGCGCAGCGAGAAAAGATTAATGAGGCCGAGGTAAAATGAGAGCCGAGCGTTAACAGAGGCTACTCCATCTGGACGCTCCAGGTTACATACAAGCGATATCGCGATGTACTTTTTCGGCGTCGAATCGGGGACGCTGAGGTGTCCTCGTGTGTTTCGAGAAAATATCCGATTTATTGTGCACGAGACACACGCTGCTGTTTCGGTCGCTGTTTCGCCAATCCCAATTTTTCCGCCGACCTTTTAATTAAGCGACCCAAATCCCGGCCATTTCTAAAGCTGCAAGCAAAACTTTTCGCGCTCGACCGATCGCTTTGACATCGCGTTACAAAAGAAAAATATGTATACATGGACGGCATATAACCATATTGCTACAGTACGATTGTGGTTACAGTACGAACCATTTCAACGGCGTGTTCGCGCACTGTCGCTTTTATTGCTTGCGAAGATTGCGCTATTAATTCGAAACAAAAACGTAAAGGATTATAATGGAAAGTGTCATAAAATACAGAAAGTAATATAACCGTTAGATAAGCAGAGAAATTAAAAAAGTTAATTAAAAAAGCTCTTTTTCCGTTTGAAGTGAATCGGAGAATAAAACAAAATTTTTTTTATATAAAATACTTTGTAGCAATTATTTCTAGCAGAAAACTTATTTACAATTGTAAGATAATTTTGTATTGTCACAAATGAAATAAATAGATGATATATCGCATTTCGAGAAAAAAAAAAGAGTGTATGTTTTTATTGTTTGAATAACTCTTTCAATACCTAACGTTGTTATTAAAACTTTGTTATAAATACGTATTCGCCCGACTGGTGTAAAAAGTTCAACAATAAACCGGGCGTGTACCGAGGGAGAAAAGCGGGCGGACAGCGCAGTTTGATCAAGCCTGTTTTGTCGTCGCGTCTCGAGGCGCGGTAACGCGTTGGAAAATTAACCAACCGCGTCGCGTCGATGTCGCTGTCAGTTCGAAAAGAGGAGGGGAAAAAAAAGGGGGAGAAAAAAAGAAGACTACGAATCGTCGACGATTACTCGCGATTTCGTGGTCCTCGCCTCGCGCGGACAGTTTCACGACGAGTTAATACATTTTCGGGTCCGGGACCGCCGTAAATTTAACGCGTGCGAGCCCGCCACCACGCAGCGACGATAAATTGGCGAACGTTAACACCCCCTCTCGTCGACGGAACAGCTGGTACGCGAATTTTTTCCCTACGCCGCGCAATCAGCGCGCGGATCGTACGCGTACGGCCGGAATCGTTCTTTTTATCGCGCCCTTCTCTTTTTCCCGCCGTCCGCCACTGTCACCGCGGAAAACGCGAATCGTCGCGGAGAAACCGCGCGAAATGCATGTCTGCGCGGAACGAGACGAATGGGAAATACGATTAGGAAAATTTGCGCTTCGCTTGTTAACCGCCAGAGACATCCGCGGTTTTTCCCCTTTACTCGATAAATCCTTATATACATGTTGGGTCTAAATATTCAAGTAAAATAAATCGCAGGTTTCCAGGCTTAAACTTTCGGATGACATTCGAGGTGTTAACCCTCGCGGGAGTCATTCGTTACAGACGGGAGACGGCAGCGATTTCTTTAACGGACACGCGGGGTCGAGGTCGTCGACCGAATGATCGTCGACGTGATACCGGCGATACAACGAGAGTGATCTCTGGGCGACAATCAACTTCAGGATGGAGACACTCGTGACGTCGCACCCGTGGAGGGAAGTTAAAGCGGCGGATGTTGAAGAGACCCCGATTATGGCGAAGGAGAACCGGCGCGGCGGTTAAAGCGACCTGCACACCAGTATCGCCGAATAATTTTCTGCGTCCACGTGCGCGACCGCCAGAAATTTAACCGCCGGTGAAAACGGCGGCCTCGAGGCGTCTAGACGTTCTCAACCGAGTACACGATCTTCGAATCGACGCTAGAAGCGTTTCGTTGCCGGGAATTTGCATAAAGATCGAGGCGACGCTGCTCACGTGAAGCCGCTCGTAGGTTCGAGATGATTAATTTATTATTGTACGACGAAGAAAATTGCGGTGAGAAGATTCGCGAAATAGTTCCGAAAATCATCACAATTGGTGAATTCGAAATAGTAGATATATCACATATTATATAATAATGGAAAAAGTAGCTGAATGATTTTATATAAATCAGCGAAGAAAGTTTCACAAAACTTGCTCCGCAGCTAGAGATGTCGATATCGATGTGGAATACATTTTCTCGAAAAAGATTAGTACATGGAATTTGATTGAGATTGCAATGTCAATAGACAACGGACACGTTGCTCAAATATTAGGGCAGACCAATGAATATGTCTTGTCGATAGGATAAGCTATCCATACTGATCTCTGTATCTCATTGACGATGCGCTGCGACTTGAATGTAAATATTATGCAGATTAATATTCGCTGCGCTCTGCGACGCAAAAAGATTCGCCTGATGGAGCGGCTGCAAAATATTTTCAACTTTCAGATGATGTGCGATCTCTACGAAGCTTAAAATTGCTTCATATATTGCAATTTTAATAAACCGTTCTATTTTCGTCATCAGATTTTAAAAAAAATTTATATATCGCGATTTCTATAAACATCCGCGATATTTATTTTTCCATGCAATTTCGCAAATCGCTTCATTAAAATCGCTTTATCACGTAAGCGTAAATAAATGAGAATAATTTGGTATTCTAAGTATGAATATTTTGCAGCAGCTCAACTCTCGCCATTTCACACCACAAAACTGTATAATATCATAACTACTAATCACTTCCCCGCAATGACTTTCATAGTGGCTCTCTCGCGAAAATAGAATTTTAGATTTGCGTAACGGAATGTCCAGGCACTCGGAGACAAAGCCATTCAGTGTATAGTTTCGTTTTCTCGCGACGGTAACTTCCAAAACGTTTTAAGTCGTCATGAAGTTGCTCCTAACGTTATTATAGTTAAGCTGCTTCAGCACACCTCCGAGTATTATCTACACCGTATCGTTTACATAATTTCGTCGTCATTTGGCTTCTCAGAATTCTGCGTCGCGACATTACAGCCGCCGTAGCCAGACGCACGCGTAAGACGATAACTTGATAAGCACATACCTCCCGAAATACAGTCGGGAGAAAAACTTTTGAGAGAGAGAGAGAGACGATAAAAATATACATTTAATGACGTTTCAACATGAAAGAATCGAAACAATATCTAATGGTAATGTTTAGAATTTTTAATGATAAATGACGTTCGTGTAACTCACAATCAGACGACAAAAATATTCCGTCGTTGGATTATCTCGTGAGCGACAAAAGAGGAGAAACTTCGTCTAAAAACGAGAGTAGTTTCATTGAAAAATGAATGTCTACTGTGTCGAGATTGTTTTTGCGACGGTAATGGAGACAAGCTTAGCCTTTTATAATCCGCCTCTTCGTACTAAATAAAAAAGGACGCGAATCGAGAGAGGAAACGAGGCGGATAGGGAGTTTGTCTAAGGCAGCTTTCTAGAGTTCAGCGAATCCATTTAGTTTCTACCTTGAATACCCCGAACACCAAAGTTGGATTGGTTTGGCGTTACGAGCGGGGAACTAGACGCGTTGGGAAACTGGAATTAAACGCGTCGATGCGATCCACGCTATTTAACACATTCACCCGTCTTTCGGTCCGACGTACGTACGTACGGTTGAAATAATTTTGGTAATCAGGGAGAAACTCCAAGTTGCACTTTGCCGAGAATATTGATAAAAGAAATTAAACAATCTGTTTGCGCGCTACTACTCCTCGAAACTAACTCTTGCGTATCTTGTTTACGAAATTGCATCAAACAAACTCGTGAAAATGATTAATATTACAAAAGCACAAGACTACTTCATCAATATATATTAAAGTTGCGGAAATATATTGCGGAAGTTGTGTGAAATCACTTTATTAGTAAATAATCATTGCTTTCTTGATATTAATTTGGTAAAAAAAAATCTTTCTGTTAAATTTCAATTTTAATTAAACGAAATTATTTCGTGTTTTTTCTTTTTTTTAGGAAAAGCTGGAAAAATTTGTAAAGAATTCTGTAAGCGTTTCGCTGATGGCAATCAGCCGGCGTATTAAACCCCGTAAAAATTGGAAAATTATAATGTAAGAAGTGTGTGCGAGCGGTAGTATAACAGCGAGGCTTTGATAACAGCATTCTGATTTCCTTGCACGCGATGCTAGGTAGGAACAGCACGTTGTTGAAGGCACGGCACTGGCTTTCAGGTCACAGGGTAAAGCAAGATTCTTGCGTGCCGCCAGACGTTTGGGATTAATAAAATATCGACCGAACGTAAATCGGCGCTCGATTAAAGCCGCCGCTAACGGAGCTTCGTTTGCGTCTATCGATAAAGCGAGCGGAGCTTTTCGTTTGACGCGGCCGACCGAAGGGAAGCTTGATGAGCGTGGAATAGATGAAAACTCCGTGAGCAAAAAAGCGGAAAGAGGCCGCCAAATTGTCGCGTGTGGAAACAAGGGAAAAAAAACGGTATTTTAAGCTGTAATATTTCAAGCGTTTTGCTCGAAACAAAATTTTTTTCGAAACGGAATCGTACCAAAATCAGATACATCTACAAAATCGCAAATGTCTCTAGGAATTATCAATACAAATGTATTAATCTTGAAAGATACAATGGTGACAGAAATAATAGATACACAGTAACAGAACAGAAAAAGGCCATTTTTTAAAAAGTCTCTTTAATTATATAATAAAAGTATAAAATTGAAATTTTTCAGTAAACGATAAAAAATAATTGAATGCACTGTCAAATCTAAATTTATCATCTGAATTTCTTTTCACTTTCAGTACTTGAAAGTGGAGAATTTCTGTTCCACACTTATTATTTCTGCTATTACTGTATATCCAATTAATAACACAGTCTCGATTTTCCATTACTGAATTATTAGCCTGGATGGATTTACACGAAACTCGGCACGAAAAAAGTCTCACATTCCGTTGGATTTCCCCGAGACAAAACAATTTCGTGATTTCGTCTCTCGAGAGACTCCCTTCATCCCTCCCTCAGCGAATCACAAACAATGTCGGCCATCCACCGGAAAATCTCATCCGATCATGGCACGATCGCGTTCTTCTCATCGCCGCCGAATTCCGAGCACGCGTTTCTATCGTTCTCCAGCGAGAGAAGGATTGAAAATGGAGAAGAAAGGAGTAAGTGAAGTAAGAGCCGAAAGGGGGTGGCACGATAGCGAAATGCGCGAGCAGAAGCCATCCAATCTGACTAAAACGAGGTCCTTCGTCCGCGGAACGTGGTGTGAAATCTCATGGCTCTCCCTAGAAGAACCGTTTTTTATCTTGGTTCTTGACGCCAGAAAGGGTGGAGAAGGGTGGTTAACGCGGTTTTTTTGCTTTGCTTCTTTTTTCGCGTTTGCCTCTCCCTCCCCTCCCC
>VBVQ01001822.1:0-30379 GCA_011636635.1 Tetramorium simillimum | reverse complement strand
CGTTCGCGGGAAAGGGTGGTCTAATTACACTGCCCTTCCAAAGAGCGTCCTAAAATATTTACAAAGTGCCCGGCCTTTTCTTGCGCGGACAATTCAAAGGCCTCGGCTGGCGCGCATTTATTTCTTACAGCGAGTTCGAGTAACCGAGGGCGACCGAGTCCCGTTATGTTTTATTAGCGTGTAAAGAGCCGCTCGTTGGAGCCGCTTGGCCGAAATGCACTCGATGCCCTCGCCTAACTGATATTAGACGAAAGGGGCAAATGCTTTCGGGGAGGGACACGGGCTGCCTCAAATTCAAGCTGCGCGGCGGCGGCGGTGGCGTTGAATAACGCAGTGTGTATACTCGTGCAAAGGTATCGCGATACAATGTCTCGCGGCGAGCGCATTATAAATAGAAAAAAAAAATAATAATGGAAATTGCTACGCCGCGCTTTTTACTCTACTCGCCTCCTGTTATTTCAATTATGCATGTTTACGTAGCCCGCGTATATGTAGACCGTATAAATAGAACGCGTACGAATCAAAAAGCCGGTTGACACATTCGACATGTTTAATGCGCGATATTACAACGTGTGCCGTCCATGCCGGCGCGCTATAAAATTTTAATGACAAGTTCCGCGAGGCTAGTTCTCGGAAATTGATTTTTCCTCGGCGGGAAATCAAATGGCGCATGAAATGCCCTGTTGCAATTTTAAAATGTTTAGCATCGAGTGCTCGGCCGTTAAGTTTCCATTCAATTAATTGCCCGTTAAATATAATATATTTTTAATCAGCCGAAAGATGAACCTCTATTTATTTATTATCTATTTACTGTCTATTATATATTATCTATTTGCATTCTTATTATTTAGATTATATATAGATACATTTATTTATAATAGATTATTCTTATTATTAACGCTTTCGAAAGTAGATGGCTCGATTTCTCGGGAAGCTTCATAATTGTGAATTCTTTATAATCTTTTCGCCTGGGAAAAGCCGATTTGAGTTTCTCCGAATAGAGTTTGTCGTTAAAATCTAATGTAAACAGAAATGATAAGCTACTTCATATCGCACGAAATCTTATCGAACCACTTAGAGATTGTAGAGTGCAATTTAGCGGAGATGGTGCTTGTATCGGACGAAAGTGACATATATCTTGTCAAGATTTGTCAAAAGAGAAGATAAATTAATAATAATAGAATCATTGTTTATTAGACGCTACGGAGTTACGTCCCATAAAGAGTAAAGACATTGTTGTGACCAAAAAAAAGAGCAGTAAGACAGTTATAAGAATGCACAAAAAAGAAATAGAGAAATAAAATAAAGATGAAAACAAAACATGATAAAGTTAATTAAAATCCGCGCACGCGCACGTAAACGATGACACACGAAGTAAAAAAGAAAAATTGTTCACAAGGCGTCAAGAGTGTCTTACGTGAAGTTGGCCGCGTTTAGAGTTTATCTTTCTCCTTCTACCGTCCACACTGGAAAGAAAAAGGTAAACTCTGAACGCGGTCAACTTCACGTAAGACACTCTTGACGCCTTGTGAACAATTTTTCCTTTTTATTTCGTGTGTCATCATTTACGTGCGCGTGCGCGGATATTAATTAACTTTATCATATTTTGTTTTCATCTTTATTTTATTCTCCACTTCTTTTTTGTCTTTATATTTTTCTTCAACTTCACGTGTAAAGAAATTCTTGAGGCCGTGTGTACCTGCATATAAACTGTGGATTAGCTATAATTGCAAAAGTGGATAATTGTAACATATTCATAAGAACGTAACAGCCTTGAAAAGAAAAGTGTCGATTACGTGGCAAAGATACTCGACCTTGGACTTGCAATGATCGCGATAGTAAATAAAATTAAAATAAAATTTGCATTTGGAAACACTGATGGAGGTCGCGTTGCGGATGATGCGGCGGATGCCGTTCCACAATTCAACAGCAAAACTGTAAAACGGGCGATCGAAGGAGGGAGGGAGAAAGGGAGACACAATTGTCGCGGAAATCGTTGCGTCACGTAATTTTCACGGTGCAACTATCAGCTATCAGCCAACTGCAGCGCGCGTACTATGAAACGTTTACGTCGGTCGGGCGAGATTGACACGGTGTCGCGCGGTGCCCGAAATTGCCCCCGACAAGTTGGCTAACGAACTTATCGCTATGATTAGCGCACGTACTCGTTAACGTTTAACGCAAGAGAGAGAGAGAGAGAGAGAGAGAGAGAGGAGACCCCGATGGAGCTCCGGGTCGGGGCGTCGCGGATAATTCGTAGACGGAGGAGAACACCGTGAGAGATCCAGGGATCCCGCGGACGTAGGGGGAGAGCGGGCGACCGAGAAGAGAAGTGAGAGGGAGCGGAGGGAAGGACAGAAAGGTCAGTAGTCGAGCGAGAGAGAGAGAGAGAGAGAGTGAGTGCGTGCGTGACGGACAGACAATGCGACAAAGAGAGTGATTCAGAAAGAGGGAGTAAGAGAAGAGGGAAGAGGGGGAGAGGGGGGCGGAGGAGCAGGAGCGGTGGGAGGAGAGGCGAAGGAGGACGTGAAAGAGCGAACGGGACGGCGAACGGAGCGTGGACTGCGGAACGGAGTATCGTTAACTGGCGGGCACACACAAGAGAGCCTGTTCTCCAGACCCCCGGCTGGTAATCACACGACTCGGCGACTGTTAGTATTGTGCGGACTCGTCGCGACTCGGGCCGACGACGAGCCGAGAGCGACGTCATGGTCTCCGTGCTGTTGTTTGAGCGTCGCGTTCTCCAAGATTGAGAACACGCTGCGCGCGTGTGCCGCATTGTTTGTATTGTTGTTACAATTGTTGCCCGTGCGAAGCTTCTTCTGACCGAGGAACATCGACGATCCTAGAGAGTGACTCCTGACTTGAGAGGTACGTTGGCGACCTCGGGGAACACATTTCCAACGCGAGAGGAGCTTGAAGCTACGGTTCAACCGATGCAACATCGGTGACCGGATTCATAGATCGCCGGAACCTCGAGGCGGAGCGGATGGCGAACCGATCCGCTTCGAGTGGCACGGTAATGGCGCGATTTGCGCGAGCTTGCCTCCTCGCTAACGGTTTTTACCGGCCGCCATGCTCGGCTCTAATCTAATCGGAGTAGCCAGGTTTTTTCTCGGATGACTCAGTCGCGTACGCTCTCAGTCTCTCTCGGCTTTCGGCGATAACGATGACCGCTTGATACCGCGATTCGATCGGGAAACCAGCGGAATCGTCGTCATTTTCACGCTCAGTCCACAGTCGGGTTTTTTTTTCTTTCCTGACTGTCCCAAGCTACGCCCAAAGGTGTGTCACGATCGTTACAGCAGATTGTAACGTGGTTTCACGGCTTTGGCGCCGTTGCGCGGCGAGAGAGAGAGAGATCTTCCGGGTCTACGAGTGCGCGCGTACTTGCTTGTTTTGACGCTCTTCGAATTAGCGATCGTCCACTTTTAAGAGTCCGCCGACGCGGCCGGCGGCGTTTATTTTCCCAATTATTCACCGTCGGTGTTTGATAAACGGATGTTAATTTCTAAATATTTATTGTTATCCAGCGCACGCCGGCGAGACATGCGGCCCCCCGAGAAAGTTTGTTCAGCCATTTCATCATAATATGCGAAAATGTGACCCACATCGTCAATATTTATCGACAACGCGCGGAATATGTTGTCGGCCACGAGGTCGTGCCTATGTTATTTCTAGTATTGACAATTCTTCAATATTCGTCGGCGGTGCTTTGATAATTTATCGGCTTAGTGCAACAATAGGATTATCAATATTTATCGCCTGGTACAACTTGGCGATAAATATTGATAGTCCTGAAAAGTTTTAATAATAATAAGTGAAATAAGATCGATGTGTGAATGCACAATTAATTAGAAAGACATGCTATATTCGGTCTGAAGATTCTTTTTTTGTGATAATCCTGATCGATATCTTGAGGCGCCTATACTATAGGAGCGTCATTTAATTTTGTCGAATTACATGTTGAAGTATTTTCCAAATTGTATTCATTATTGAGTGACATTGATTCAGTTAGAACTTTACTATCAACTTCTATTTGTACTTGCTGTACTTACTAAGAAGTTCATGATAAGTTTAACACATTTTTTAATAATACAAGTTGTTTCTTTGTCATTCAATATTATTTTAGACAAATATTCCCTTCTTTCTAGAATATTATATAAAAATAATGATTACTATTATAGTTTTTTTTTAAATAAGTAAGTTTTTAAATGTAAAAAGTTTTGATTAGATGTAATTTAATTAATATTATAACGACTAATCAATAATAATGATTTAATCAATAGTAATTCTGATTAATTGGATGAAAAGTCCTCGTATCTGAATTTATTTTTACAATATGCCAATGTATGATTTAAAACTTTTTTTATCTATATTTAATCCGCAAACTTCACAACCCAGACAGCACAAACCTTCCAAAGACATCTCAAAAACATTCTAAGAACGTCCTTGTGTTCTAAAAATGTCCATAGGACACGTTTTGGAGATCTTGTGCTGTCTGGGAAGTAACATTTGATTCCTATAAACAAAGTTATAAAATAATAATGACGCTCACAAGCATTACGAATGTACCCATTATATATTAGAACATAATACTTTTATAATTCAAATTCATACTTAATGATACTTACTATTTTATCAGTGAGTCAAGAATCTGTCACATTCTGATTCCTGCGCAATCTCGACGCTTGACGCTCGACGCTCCTACATTATATAGGCGCATTTAACCATCGATTTTGAAATATTTCATGTTTATTTCAATATTAGAAATATTCCAAGTTTTACTCTTGATTATTGAAACTATTTTATAAAAAAATGCTCTGTAACGCATTTCTATAAGCTATGTAGCTTACGCGCAATGTAAGTGCGGAAGATCAGACAAAGACACCCGACATCCTATAGAGATTGATTGTCATTATAGAATAACGTTTTCATTACAGTTTTACATTTTTCAAGTTTAGAGCTTATAAAACGAAAATCTTACAGAATAAACTCGTTAGTCTCTGCCATAGCCTCTTATCAGTCTTACTCGCGATTTACATACATATATTTCAATCCAATTAGCAATTTTTTAAATTTGTTAACTCCATTTAATTTTTATGTCACGTTGTTTACCTTTTCATTCTTCTATTATGTGCTGAAGAAAATTGAATATAGTCGAAACGGTTTTTTCTATATCCATTCTTAAAAAAGTATAATAATAAATATAGATCAAATTGTCGTCAACATCTTTCCTTGCTCGAACATTGGCCTCTGACTTCTCCTTGTTGTTTTTACCCGTAACGAGCGTGACTAATTTACTATTTTCGAGGGAATATTGGCGGGCGAACTTTTTGTGTTGTTTTCGCACGCAGGTGCGGGTTACGGTGCGCAGGTGCATACCGTACATACGCGCGAGTCCTTGGATGCATATGAGTGATGTAAGATGAATGAGGCGATACGCTCGCAATGACAAATGTGCCGCGATAAATTCTATTACGAAAAATCGAAAGGTACGAGAATAATGCGTCTTAATAATAGCACTTTCTGTGTCGAGTTAATATTGAGAGAACTATTTTAGCGCTGATGTGTATTTTTAATATTTTGTACAGTCTGTGAACAAAATTCGAAAATCAAAAATCAAAATGAAATGAATCGTAACTTTCTGAATTATATTTGACATACATTTGTGTCAGATATAGAATATGGTAGTGCTTTTTTTTTAGACGTGTCCTTAAACGTATTTTTAAACGTGTTTTACACAAGCGACATTACATTCTGCGGATTTTGACTTTTCGAGAGCTAATCATTTCAAATTATGCAAAATTATTTACACTGAGAGAAAAATATCGTTATTCAACCATAATTTTATAATATTTCCGAAGTACGATTAACTTAACTATATGCATCATTAACCATAATTATCATTAGAAATATTATAAAGTTGTGGTTGAGTCCAAAAGTAACTATATCTTTCTCTCAGTGTAGCTTACGCCGATCAATTATGTATGCATATTAAGTCAGTTTAGTTTACGTTACGTTGCACTTGCAAACATTCTCTTAGAGACAACTTGGAGAATGTACGACTTGTTGCCCATCCTGCATTTTAATCGGAGCCTACCGCATTCGATGAGCGCAGACAATGCGTCGAATGACCAAGGAATTCCCCGCGAAGGTCGGTAAATCGCGTAAGAGAACAAAGAACCTTGGGCGGAAACGGAGCAGTCTCGCTTCGATTTTCTTAAGGTTAATCTTTATACTTGTTCGTTAGTCACGCAATAATCTTGTTCGCCATAAAATCCTTTAACTCACAGACAGTGCGCTATTAATTTAACAATTAATTTAGTAACGAATAAATAACATGAAATGCATTTAAATATAAGATTTAATAACGATTAATTCAAATTGACTGCAACAGGCTCTTATTTAGTAAATAAATTTACAAATAACGCTTTTAGAGCCAGAGCTAGTTAATGATTGTCCTCATTTTAATAAAAACCAACTGTTATTTCGTACAAACATTTCGGCACATTGATTTCGACCGGTCTCGATGTACTGAACCTACTTACATAAAATTTTAATGTTCTCCGAGAACTGCACATTTTGCTCGCAATAAAAAATTGTACTCCTTTTTTTATATCCTCGCGGAAAAGAGAGCGCGGTAGACACATGTTAAATCGAGCAAATGCAAACATGCTACAAGCCTATCTTCAGACAGCTGTGTTGATAGTGCATCGATCGTGACCCAAGGGTTACGTGAGTTCGAACGACGGAGGATAAGCATGAGTCGCACGCGGGAGGATACTCGTTGTCAAAAAATCGGGAAACCTGCATAACTCCAGGAACGAATTGAATGCGCGCCGATATCCACGCGGAGAGAGAGAGAGAGAGAGATAGAGATAGGGAGACAGACGCCTAGGCAAGGAAAGTCGGAGCGAGTTTCATGAATAATTGAAGGAACGGAGAACATAGGATTATCATAATGCGTGAATGACGTCGGGAGAAATCCTCATCAAGGTACGACCTACATCCGTTTACGTTGCCATAATCCTTATATACTAGTATTACTTCTGTTATCTGTCGAGGTTAAGCTTGATACAGCGTAAGACAGAGATTATCTTCGAACATACGCTCTCTCTTTTAATAAAACACATTTCTTGGAAAATATTAAGCTGAGCTGGGAAAATATTTTAAGCTGTTTAGTTTAAAATGATTCCATGCATGAGTAAATTTAAATGAATTATTACATTCGGCTAAAAGTAAAATATGTAATTATTATTATTATTATTATTATTATTATTCACGAAGAGAATACGTTTTATCTCCTTATCGCCGATGATTGCAGTTAAATCGATTATTATTATTATTACTATTATATATCTTCATTATCGAGCTCATTAACCTACACCTAAATGGGTGAAATGAACGTTATTCAGATCAATCATATCTTCATGTATAAAGATTGATCGGCCTGATTTGCCATTCGATTATTTGCTCCATTTCCAACGTGTCATACGTGGCTGCGGAGCGATTTAACTTTTAAGCCTAATATATCGTTAATGGGCAAACGAGGCTTCTTGCGCAATTTCGGGAGCGATAATTTTGCACCTACGCGAGAAATTCCGGATGCGGTTGAGCGTTATTATTTCATTGAGATATGAATTCGTTATGAAAGCCGCGATAAGATTGATGAAGATTCGTGCGGGAACCGGTATTGACCTTGAAAGCAACGAACGCGTTGATTGTCCGGCCGGGAGAATCGTAAAAAAGAAAAAAGATTTATGAGGCAACAGCATCTTACCGATTGACGTAGACACCGTTCGTCACCTTGCATCTATCCTCTAACGATTTGGAAGATAATGACGGGTTTGCGTTGGTCGCCAGCGGTTGCGCAACCGAAACGAGATTAGCCGCAATCTTGCGTAGCGGTTGAGAAAATGGACCATAGCAATATTACGATACGTTACATAGTTTGTGCGCATAGATTCAATAATATTCAGCTGTCTTTTAGACTTTAGTGGAGAAAAAAAATTATGAATAGGAATTAAAAATTATTTTATTTCAAAATAAAGGAACAAAACGAATGTACAATGCATTAAGAATAAGGAATAAAAATGGCGAAATATTAAATAAACTTGTGTAATCATGACGGCTGAGTATATGAAATCTGAAGAATGTGCATTTTTTATGTTATTCTGCATACAGTGGAAAAAGAGACCTGCATTTTTAAGCTCTTTCACTAAAGTTGAAAAGTCATCTAGATTATCTCTTCGTAAATTCGTAGGAACTCACCAATGCCTATTTCTCTAATATATTTTTTTCCTTCTTTAATGTCAGTAAAATTTCCACTAATTGAAGGACTAAATGTGTCAATAAAAACGTTGCTCTGGAATTAGAAATTTCCTTAAATTGTATTCGATTGACAATGTTTAAATCCATATTGTTTATATTCATAAAATATAAATTTATATTATATACATAAAATATAAATTTTTAGCTGTATGACACACAATTCATTATACTTTATATTTTATTTATTTTTATTGTGCGTTACATTTAATCTCTATTTCTAATTCCTATTCTTAATATTTAATATTTACTTCCATTCCCAATATTTTCTCTACTGTGCATAGGACCTTATGCACAGTTTTAATAATATCAAATTTCGGAGATTACAAGTCTAAGCCCTTATAGAATCAAAAGCAAAAAGTATACCTGGAATGCATTGTCACTCAAACGGGAATAAGTGAGGGGACAAAGTGGGGGCTGCAAGGAAATCGGGCCTTTTCAGTTCTATTCGGTATTCTTCGCAGAAACGTCGCCGCCAGATGTTCCTTTGGTCCATTGGAAACTTGGCGTCTAGGTATTCTTTTATATCCGAAATTAAGCATTTCGAACGCGTACTATCTTAATATTCATCACGTGTTTCCTAAACAATTCAGAGACACTCTCTCTTGCCTTAGCGAATTTTTGAAACTGTATAACTGTCTTATATTTCTTGATCTGTTGAGTTTTTTTCACATTCCGATCTGATGGCACCTAACCTAGCTTTGAAATACAAAGATAAAACCAGATAATAACCAAATGAAACCAAAGAACGTGTACAAGCGTGTTTCAAGAACGTGTACGTTTCATTACAGATATGCAACTTGTAGATATCTTCAATTATCTCTGTCAGATATCGTGTTTCAATAGCGATTATTATAGATAATTACAATTATCGTCGGATACTCTGTTATGTAATGTTATCGTTTGGAAAGTTTATCATCGAAGAGGAACCGGGAGTGCTTGGAGAGGGAAAGAACGAAGCAGAGCGGCGTGAAGTAGAGAGATGCGTTTCATTCCACGTAGACGATCTGTTTAAGCGTGTCGATCTGTTCTCTCACACTCGGTTTCTTTTATGTCCTCTTATCAATCCAATGCAACGAGAGAGGTACGGTAATCACTATCGGTGGAAGCTGAAGAATTAACCGTGCTCCGCAGCGTCATTTAAATTTATCTAATTTATTTTAAAAAATTATCTAAATTTATCTAACGTAACGAGAGAGGTTGCGATAATAATTATCAGTGCAAAGCGAAGACGTAAACGTGCCCCGCAACATCAATTAAATTGGTCTAATAAAAGTTATCTAAATTTATCTAACGCAAGATTAATTAATTTCCATGGACCTGATATGATTACCTAATAAACAGCGTTGGACAAATAATTATTAATGCTATACAAATAGAGATAGATGTGACTTTAAATAACAAACATTGTAATTATGTGGGTGAGTGTGTGACGTTATACCGCGCGTTCGCGGACATGCGTGTATAAGCGTGACTCACAATTCTTCTTAATTCCTCAAGTGTATAATTAGCTCAAGAGGCGGAGACCCTAACTCGTCGTTTAGCCGTTTTTCCCATTGTTCCCGTGCGATTTCCATCGCGAGCGTGCGAAAGACTTGCGACGATGTGATGTTGCGTTCAACGTGCAAGGTTTAAGCCCCTCTTTTCCTCCTCCTCTCTCTCTCTCTCTCTCCCTTTTCCTTTCGCATGCTTCTTTCGTTCCACGTGCCGCTAGCGGACAAGATTATGCATCCAGCTCCGCGGCGGTAAGAAGCCTCCGCCGGCTGGTAAGAAGCGTCGGTTGATCCGTCAAGAAAAATCCGCAACTTTGTGCCGCGGAATTTTTCCACGGAATGCGTAGAGCCTTCCCGGGCATCTTTTCACCGAAGTTTCATTGAAAGCGGTACACACCGCCGCTTGATGCCCGTAAGTTTCTCGCGGGAGAGAAATACGTCTTTCATAACTTTATCCGGAACTCCGTTGAAATCTACGGGCGATGCCTTTGGATAAACGCGAAAATAGATCCCAGGCTGGCAGGCCACCAGCGCGAAAATAATTCCGCGACGCCGGCGGCGAGCGGCGAGAGAGATTACATTTATCGATGCTCTCTGATTACCGTGGGGGCCCTCCACCCCCGCGCGAGTGTGCACGTACAGGGTAATTTCATTGAGACGTGTAAGACGGGTGTACTGTTCGCAAACCCGTATGTAATACGCGCGACAAGCTGGGCCGTCTAATATTAGTCCGAAATCCTCTCCCGGCTGAACCCAAGTCAAATAGAAGAGCAAGTCCGAAACTGCAAACCCGAAATGTCCCATTCCGGATTACGCCGATTTGCTCGGTAAACATTTACAGCTTCTTGCACCTTACCGGGCCGCGCGCAAGAAGCGACGGGCGGCGCGTAGCCGCCGGTTCCCAGGGAAAAAGTCATTCCGGAGCAGCCAGGCCTGGGAGTCATTGCCCCGTACGCACATTCGCGGGAGACCCCGTTGACCTTTCGTGCGTGCAACGGGAATTTAAAATATTATAAAGTAATAGAAAGTATTGCACTCGTAAGAGACGTGATCTCGAATCGAATTTATCGCCGCGATAATCAACCGTTGATTAATCCCATCGCACAATACATTACATACACACATGTTGTTTGTGACGATTAGGCGTTATCACGTTCAGTTCGTGCAAACGAAGCTACGGACGATGTGTTCACAGAACTGATGCGCCGACTTATCCGATATCGACCGCGGCAGGGGAGGCGTTAATCCGTCTTACGTCTACGTTCTAACGAGTATCCCCCGCGACACGGTACACACATACACACACTCACACACATGCAAGCGCGCGGCAGGGCAATTTGATTATCGCGGGCAGGATTAAAGTTTAATTTCGATTACGGCCGTGTCGATTTTTGATTGATGACATCTTGCCGGCGATTATTAATTTAACGAGATAATGTCGGGGATGAGACCTTCACGCGATCGTTATGGAAAGCAATAGGAGAGATGAAAGTAAAAAAATCAGTACAGGGAATTAAGAACATAAATCTCATATGGGGGAATAATAATCACTAAAAGAAAATCTTTTTAAACAAGAAAAGTGTACATCTTTTTAAACAAGAAAAATGTATATCACGTAAAAAACTATTTAAAAGTATATGATTGAAAATTTAAAAATATTTAAAAGTGTATCATTGAAAATTTTAACATTTTAAAAGTAGATATGGGATCAATTTACTTAGCTGAAGATAAATTCCACCTGAAACAAATTTTAATTTCAAAAATAATATCTTTCAAGACATTGCATATATATACATATATGTTTAATAAAAAAATAAACCGTGACCTTTTTGTGATTTCAGGTAAATTCTAAGTCATACAACGCACGGATCTAAAATCAAAATAAAGCATAAGTATTTATATTTTTTTAAATCTGGAAAACATTTCCAATTGTTCTCTTGAAATTTAGAATAGTAGTGTATGTCAGTAGTCAATTTTTAACGATTCTGATAACATTAATGGCACACAAGCGGTTATTGAGGTCGAATATTTTTAACAGAAAAAATGATACACATCATTACGGACAAAATTGTTTATTTAATCAATAAGCGAAAAGTACCATGCAAAAAAATAAATTGCTGAAAATATCCACCTTCGAGCATAATACATACCTCTGCTCTTCATCTCGTTGACTCATGTTGAAAAATATTGCGAGTATTTTGAATTGTTCATTATAATTTCACAGAAAAATTTGTACACTGACAAGCTTAATTACCGGAATAAAGAGAACAATTGGGAACATTTTTGGGGCTTTAAAAAATTTTTTTGTCGAACACTTTGTGTCTTTGGAACTAAGCCGTTCGTGACAAAAGTGTATATAAATTTTCTTCATAAAATCATCTAAGGAATTACATTTTTCATTTTCGAAACTTGAGAATTACATTGTATAGTATATAGATTTAATATATACAGGATGGCTCCTAACGTTTTGGCCAAACTTTGTAATCTAATAAGAAATTTAATTTTGAATAAAAAGTTTCCTATACATGGGTCGAAAAATGCTTTCTTAAAAAGTTAGCGCCCAAAACTCTGAACTCACATCAAACCTATCAAATCACAAAGTCTGGCCGAAATGTTCACTCTGTATATTTGAGATAAAACCATCTTGAAACCATCATTTGTATAACAATTCGCATTTAATAAAAATATTATTACAACGTGATTTAGCGATAACGATCAATGATTTCACTTGAAATGTTTGAACCGAAGAGATAAGAGTAGTTATAACAAAAGTAGGAAGTAGTGACGTAATTGTAATGTCTTCGAGGGGCAATAGCCATATCCACGACTGTCATTCAACACCAGACCGCGTAACTAAAACTCTCTCTCGCCTTCATGTTGCCTGGTAAAAAACTTCTCTCGTGTTTCTTTCGTGACTGAAACACGGAAGTAACATTAACCTACTGCACTCAATATATATTCGTGTGACTTTTACAGTGTGTATATCTTCGGTAATTTTGATAGATTTTCTATCAGTATCAGCGAAAGCCGTTTTGCGTTAAATAAATCTTACACGTCATTTCATTACAGAATATCTATGTAATACAATATGTAACTAATAAATTTATGACCCGTGAAGACGCCAACCATAAATATTATTACTAATGTCAATTTGGCTTGAAATAAAGAAATGTGGAATTCATTAAAGGTGTCATTCCAACTTGTCGGATCTTTTTTTTTATGTACATATCTTATAATTATTTCTATTTATTATTTTACAATTTAATTCTTCGATAAGAATCAATCGTTAAAGTATTTGTCACGAATTCATTAGAAAATTTGATGTCCTTTGATCAATCTTCTCAAGCTCCACTTCTCGAACAATCGTAATTATGTTTCGCGTGTGTTACCATGGATGATGCGTGATTCGGATCAGCGTTGCGACAACAGTATCCAAGCATGCAACTCGGGGGTGTATTGATCGATCGATATTGACATGACCCAGGTTTCATTCAAGGAACATATCTTGGAAAACAGAGATAGCCCTCGATTTGTATTCGCATCAAAATTATCGTTTGTTTCAACGTATTTCATGCACTTCCTCAGAATTGTCTTCAGTTACTGAGGATGGAAAATTTGAAAATTTATATCACTTTCAATATTTTTTTCTCTCGACGCAACGTCTCAATAGAATGATCGGTATCTTCGCTTCAGCAGGTCTGAGAAAGATATTGCACGATGCTATTTTTAATATAGCTTCAAGTATTTCAATATATATCAGTGCCTGATAAAATCACACGAGCACCATGCACGAAAGGCACGATTATCTCGTTCGCTGTCACATATTTATCGCATATTTATCGTACAGCAAGCAATTACGCGATCTTGTTCATTTTCCTGATCTGATAAATGTGTATGCAACAATAGCGAGTAACGATATCTCCAACTTGTATTTTTTAAGCTGGCGCGACTTCGGAAGCGGTAGACTTGTCGAAGGGCGACCAGGGGGAAGACGAGCACGATCCTTTAGAGGAGCCAGTCGTCACAGAGAATTTAGAAATGGGTTGCTGCGGTTGTGCGGACGAGCCTTCGTCCAAAGTGGAGCCCACGGTAAAACGTTTTCCCTATACACTTATAAAAGAGGATTCGTATATTTATCAGTATAGCGTGCTCGTTAAAAATAATAATGACGCTACGCATCCACGGGGAAGCATAAAATGTCTATGTTTCTCAAACACGCAGCTCCGGACTTCCCCAAATTAAATTGTCATGATTAGTTTTATTCATATAATTAAATTAATCAATATGATTTTATTTGTAATAAAGCATTGATTGGCAACTACGTTTTGATTAGTGTACTTTCATTTTTTTTTAATAAGCGCTTATTCTTAAATTTTTTTATTTATAAATAGAATGAAATCTATCAATAATTTCGGTGTTTGTTTATTTTAACAGTTTTGATTTACAATTTTTAACTTTCTTTCTAGACGCTTGATAATCGAGATTCGCCAGCGTTAAAAAAATAATAATGTTACGTCCACTGAGAAATATAAAATGTCTATGCTTCTCAATTACGCAACTCGAACTTCCCTAAATTAATTCTTACGATTATTTATTCGTTAAATTAATTAATATGATTTTATTTGTGATAAAGCATTGGTTTGCGCGACTAGTTAAAATAACTAGCATACTTTTATTTTTTTAATAAGCGCTTGTTCTTAAATTTTTCATTTATAAATGGAATAAAATGTATCAATGACTTCGGTATTTGTTTATTTTAACAGTTTTGATTTACCATTTTTAACTCTTCTTTTTTAGACGCTCGATAATCAAGACTTGCTTTCATTAAAAAAAATAATAATGTTACGTATTCAGTGAGAAATATAAAGTGTCTGTGTTTCTCAATTATGCAACTCAAACTTCTCTAAATTAGTTCTTATGATTACTTTTATTCATTAAATTAATCAACTTGATTTTCTCTGTGATAAAGGATTGATTTGCAGTTATATTCTGACTTAGTATTTTCATTTTTTTTAAATAAATACTTTATTCTTAAATTTTTCATTTGTGAATAGAATCTATCAATGACTTGTGTATTTGTTTATCTTAATAATTTTTATATACAATTTCTAATTTTAGACGCCTGATAATCAAGGCTCGCCGTCGAATTATTCGGAACGAATATTCGTAAAGGACCGATCATGCACCGATTTTCTGGCTGTGATTGTTGTACTCGTCTTGCTGGGCGGTTGGGTGAGTGATGTTGCTTTTTCATCCGTGTCATAACGCTTAATACGTTCGTTAAATATTCTGTAATTTGTGCGCGTAGATCTTCATGATGACGAATGTGGTGAAAAAAGGTGACGTTTTCCGCGTGATAAATGGATATGACGATTGCGGAAACGTCTGCGGCCGCGTAACCACGCGCGAAAGCGACCCGAAATTCGCGTGCAAGGGCGGCAACTACGTCAAAAAACCGTAAGTGCACCTCGAAGCATTTGTACTAATTGGAGGCAAAACTTCCTCACGATTTAATCATACAACTTACGTGTCAGAATTGAGGTTTATGCCAAAAATCATGATCCATTTTCTCAAAAAAATAACAGAAATTAAATAAATTTCTTAATAAATTAATTATGAGATAACAATCAAAGTTCGTGCAATAGCAAGACTTATTTGAAAAAACAAATTCAACCTAGGATCAACGAAAAGAAAGTTAAAAATATTCAAAAATACAAAATATATAATATTAAACGTATAATTATTTATATCTAATTGTTGATTTGATATTATTTGCTGCACTATTATAGTAAAAGATCACAAGAATTGAACGTATCGATTGTTCTCTTTATATTTTTGATAACTATTCTGTATCTATTAGGTATCTCGAGATTGATATCGAGGCCAACGGAGTGAAAAAACGTACGTGTGTGGCAAACTGCACAGTGGACGGATCCAAGTTAGTAAAACTGTGACTCATTACATTTCCGATTGCGCGTTAATTATTCACTTTAATCTGAATCATTAGAACCGCAACCCCAGGTTTTGTGAGCCAAAAAATAGTTTTTTTTTCTCTCTGATGTTAATTTCCGCCTTTCTGTTTCGCAGAATATTATTCCTGAATCGTTGCATACACAAGAAGGTGACAGAAACTCTCAACTCTATAATAAGGACCCTTCGTTTGGACAGTTTTTACAATGTAAGTGATTATTCATGAGAGCATTGCGCGAAATTATTCCTCGCGCGAAAATCGCCAGTTTTTTATTTTGATAGAACCTGATTGAGTAAGTTTAAAAAATGTGCTTAAATTGATTACACAGGCACACAAAAATAAAAAAGTGGTCTGTACCAAAGAAAAGACCCATCATTTCTTACGTATTTTGACGTGCTGAATCCAAATCCGGAGTCAAAATTGACCCCCACCAGACCAATTTTTTTTAAATCGCGAAAAACCACCGGGATTTTTCGTTTTGTACGGTGGTTTTTCGCAATTTAAAAAAAATTGGTGTGGTGGGGGTCAATTTTGACTCCAGATTTGGATTCAGCACGTCAAAATACGTAAGAAATGATGGGTCTCTTCTTTGGTACAGACTACTTTTTTATTTTTCTGTGCCTGTGTTATTATTTTCTCTTAACATGTGTTCTACAAATATCTAGATCATATTTCTAATTACAGCAATACAACTAGAACAACATATCTTATTTCAGTTTCCGCAAATTTCACATCATATTATCTCATTTCTTCTTTTCAGTATGAATCGTTTTCTAACACTATTAATTGAGTAATAAAAGAAAATATATCTGTTCTATAGAAAGAACCGTCATATGTTGTTCGATAAAGCTAATTAAGCTTTATTTAAAAAAAATGGCTCTAAAATAGTCTGTTTTAATTTGAATGCTTTATAGTGATCCAATGATATATCACATTTTAAATTACATCTCAAATTTCTTTCTTAAAATTTATTTATTCTTATAATAATGTTTCATACTAAAATAAATCAAGATAAATAGATCAGTTTAGATCAATTAATTTATTAAATAAAGTAATTTGTAAGTAGTATATGCGCGATATCTTTATAATTAGTCCAAATAAGTAATCAATAATGTATCATTATTTCAGGACGCAGTTACCGATCTGGGAATTGCATGGAAGGAATTGATTTACCTTTTGCTCATAGCTTTAGGTAGGTATTCTAGAGAAATGTATGCAGCATATGATAGTTTAGAATTTTTTCATTTACAGCTCACAATTATTCATTCTTAATAGTTAATTTTTCTTTATATAAAATCTTCAGCATTTTATTAAAATTGATAATATTCCAAGCAATTTGCATACTACAATAGAAATCTAAAAAAAGTTGTAGATAATATTTTTTTTAGCAGTATATAATCTCTTTATTTTATCGGGAATATGATTTTCGCATATTAAATTTCGGCGTTAAATTCTTATATCACTTTTCTCGCTGCGTGACACAAAACAGAGACTTTGAGTGATTGATTGCGACCGACGATTTTTCAGCACTTTCTCTCGGTATCCTGGTGGCATTTCGCTATATGGTACAATATGTCATTTATGTCGTATTGATCGGCGCGGTTTTGGCTTGCATCGGCGGCACAACGTATCTTTGGTAAGGAGAATTATCGCAATTTTTGAAAATTAAAACGTTGTAATGAAAGCCACGAATACATATAATCTTGAATTTCTCAATCTAGAAAATCCCACTCGCGAATAGAAAATGTCTATCTATTATTTATTTAAATCCGGCGAGGCAAGTTTAATCTTTTATGCACAGGCTAGCGTGGTATAACGAGAAGAAAATCTTGGATAGCGGCGAAATTGACCCGGAGGATTCCAGCGTGCAGCCTTACTTCATCTACGCTATTATCATGTCGGTCGTTGCTGTAAGGAAAATCGCTATACCTATCCGGCGCTAGGTGCTTGTGCAAATTTTCGCGAATATGTACACATACACATATACATGCCGCAGGTCATCGTACTCCTGGTGATTCTGGTGATGAGGAAGAGAATCGAGCTGGTCATGCAGCTTTTCCGGGAGGCGGGTAAAGCCGTGTATTCGATGCCGGCGCTGCTGTTTCAGCCGATTTATGTGAGCATATCTCGTTTCAATTATACGAACCCGGGCTCATATTGAGCTGGTCTCGCGAACGCGGAAATTCTCTGTTTTCAGACGTATTTGCTGATTGGGTCTACGGTAGTAGCCTGGGTCTACTGTATGTTGTGGATCGAGAGTGCCGGCGACATTTACTTGAACAAAAAAAATCACGTTCATTTCAAGAAGGACGGGTTAATCATTGTACGTTAGCATGTTTCTTTATCAATTGTAATATAAGATTTATATTTCTTAGAATAAATAAATATTCATATTTTCAGGATCCTATGCCTAATAATAATTTTGGTGAATTCTATACATTTTTTACCTTATGCTTTTAAATCTATAAAATTCACAAAAATTGTTATTAGGAATAAAATATACCTAATATCAAAAATGTTAATATTTATTTATTTCGATTGTTGCATTTATAAGTTATATTTCTCTTTATGCCGCTTTTTATAATAAATGGAATTAATTTAGGCAACAAGATGGTACAATCTGTTTTTATTCTTCGTGGCGTGTGAATTCTATTTGGGTTGCCAACATATGGTCGTCGCTTGCGCTGTTGCCCGATGGTTCTTTACAAGGTGAGAGCTTTGATAGAAATATAAAAAATTAAATAAAAGAGCAAATAGCACAACAAATATTAAAATAAATTATATTTATAATTATATCGAAAAATGAAATATTTTTTTAGTTACTTTAATTAGTTACTTTTTGGTAACTTTAATGGTGCTGTCTGCCAACATATCTAAAAATTTTTCACATCATGAAATTTCTTCTCAATAGTCTTCTGTTTACACATATAATATCCGATATAATTTATGCTTTTATACCGCATAAATTTTATACAAAGGAAAGTGCACTGTAACAAAGACAATTTTGCAATTTTAACAGGGATAAAAGACGTCTTTCTTTACCGGTGGTAAAAGGTTTTGGATATCTTATAAGATATCACATGGGTACTGTGGCCTTCGGCGCTATGATAATAGGCATTGTTCGAGTAATCCGAGCTATGATCTCCTTTGTCCAAAATCAGCTGAAGCGCTACGACAACGGTTTCGTGAAAGGAATACTATGGTGTTGCCAGTGTTGCCTCTGGTGTTTCGAGTGTGCCTTAAAATTTCTCACTAGAAATGCCTACATCGAGACAGGTAATTGCGATGCATCTTATCCGACGACGTAATTTGAATCCTTCATTCTTCCTCAGTCTATTCACATCCACTCTTAAATATCTCTTTCAAAACTTTCCATGTCGTTTTAATCTGACATTTCATATATAGGTATTGACATTAAATCACCACTTGTCGAGCGGAAGACTACCTGTTGGTCTACAGAAATTATTTTATTTCATCTCATTTTATTTTATTTCACCTTATCACATTTATCTACGTTATCATCACACGAATCCTTCATTAATACTCCATTTTTACATAATATGATGTATAACAATTATTGAACAAAACTTTAAACAATTTTTTTTATTGATCGATATTTAAAAGAATGTTTCCTTTTCAGCCATATACGGATGCAACTTTTGCACAGGCGGAAGGAAAGCGTTCCAAGCTTTATCCAGCAACATTTTGCGAGTCGCGGCGATTAATAGCGTCGGTGATTTCGTACTATTTCTGGGTAAAGTCCTTGTCGTCACTCTTACGGTTGTTTCGGGGATTTATTTGATGCAGGTACAGGTAAATTAATCGTACTGTATATTTTTTTTCTAGTAAAAATTTACTAAGCACTTTAGTTTTACCCCTTTGTAGAAGAAGGACGGACTTACTCATCCCTGGATACCAATCACTCTCGCGGGGATATTTGCATTCCTGGTTGCGCACTGCTTCATATCCATTTATGAGGTGAGTGACACATAAAGTAAAAAAAATCTAGTAAATATGTTATTATATAAATAACATAATCTCTGAAAATGATAATTTTTTGCAGATGATCATTGACACAATATTTATATGCTTCTGTGAAGACTGCGAGAAAAATGACGGTATCAGCCGGCCTTATTTCATGAGCCGTGGTTTGATGGTTCGTATCAATTGTAACGGACGTATTAACATTATTTCTCAAACATTGCAGAGAAGAAATTATAAAAAAAAATCTTGTCTTATTCAGGAATTTGTGGAGAACAGCAAGAAAGCTTTGAGGCAGCTGGAACAGCAAGGTGCTGCAGCCACATAACAAGCATTAAAAATTAGTACATTCTTTTTGGAAAGAATGCATTATTTAAAAAAACTCAATGTCTGGCCAGTAACGATTGGTGCAGGACATATGGAATCTTTCATATTCTTGAATATTTTTTAAATATATGCCTCTTCGGCAGATAATTGCGAAAAGAAAGAACAGAAGTAGCTTCTTTTCATATGCGCACAAAGTGTCTTCTCTCAACACGCAGCATAATTATTGAAATCGTTCCGTACCAACGACCACGGGAACATACGCACAATCGATTGTCCCGATCGATCCGATGGACTGATTACATTACATAGAGGAATGTTACGAATCATTCTATTTTCGAAGTTCCTATTTCTAAAAATATTTTTTATATGACGAGATAGTTTTCTACACATAAACCTAGCCGAGATGGGCATGGTGCTCGGCACAGTCGAATGCGAATACGCTGATTTGGCAGCCTGAACTTACGACGTGTACTCTTTGTACTGTCAGAAGTGATTAACGAAGAATAAACTTAACTTGTAAGGCTTGTTCCGCGTTCTAGAGTATAAGTTTGTATTACATAAAGTTATATCGCGTTGCGAATATACTCGTTATTTACCGCTGTAAATATTTCTTTTTTTATAAAAACGAATGCCCGGATAATTTTTCATTTTGATACAAACGCCGTGTAAGATAGTATTAAACTGCTCTGATACTAACGATATAGTCATACTATTTCGAAAAATAAAAATATATATATATATACTTATATAAGAGTAATATTATATATATTATATGTTATCAACGAACAAACTCACAAATACAAAAAGTTGACATGACATAAACCTAATCATTGACGTATCACTTACTTCTCGCGATCCTTCTCGAAAAAGATGGGACGTCAGGAAAGATAATACTGAAAAAAAGGGAATATAATGGGTGAAACATGAAAGCCGCATGGGCAGGTGTTAACTTTATCATTTCAATTTATTTTCATCTGGGCACACAGTGCATGAACGCTCATGCTTGGTTTACAGATCTCATGTTATGCCGGTTTAGCAAAGTGGTGTGTGTCGTTAACACTGAGCTGGCAGTAAATCGGGGTGACGAGTCGGACACTACAGGGAGAGGGGGGGAGGCTTTGGTCTGTTCAGGCCGGATGTTCAAACGTTTAGGACGAGTGAAAAGAGTAGACCGTTTAGAAAATTCTCTCTCTCTCTCACTCTCTTCTCTCTCCTCTCTTTCTCTTTTTCTCTCGTACTCTTTGCGGTACAGCGAAACAGCGGCGTTACTCGGCTAAAACGGGAAGGATGGGCGACTAACACGAGCAGCGCGACAGCAATGAAGCCGGCAGATTCGCAACGGAATCACATGCGTTCAATGTTGTAGTACACATGGCATCAAAAACGCTTCCGTACTATGGAGTTGGCTGCGTTCAGAGTTTATCTTTTTCTTTCCCATGTGGAGAGCAGTAGAAGGAGAGAGATAAACTCCGACGCGGCCAACTCCATGTGTAAAGGCACTTTCTGACGCCGTGTGTATGTCAACTTGCACTTAAGTCTCTTGCGACATACATACACATATGTGCGTGTATCCTATCTCGGATACAGAATCCAGTTCGGTAGATCGGCGCATTCCGCATTGTAGCACGAAAATATTTCATTCTCTCTCTCTCTTGCTCTCTCTCTCTCATCATCAGTAACTCTCTTAGGATAAGTCGGTTTTCCCAGGATATAGGAAAATGCCAAAAGATATGTACATGGAAGAGACACTTTGCTCTATTTGCAGCTCCAGAATATACATTGTTCGAGTTTACGCGAGAGATGCCTTCGCCTCTTGTGTTACATAAATATAGGACCGAGACAAGCCGTACGTGACCCGGGGGCACCTGCGAGGAAATCCTTCCTTGAGCTTCGCGCTAAACAATTCTCTCCCCGTCGTTGTCGATTACAATAACAATAATTTCCGCTCGATCGCTCGGCAGCTCGAAGAGAATACTCTCGTATTCTAAGGTCCTATCGTTTCCCGAGACATTACTCTCATGCACCGAAGTAACGTTAATGCCCATGTGTACAACACCGCGATTGTTAGCCCCAGGTTTTGAAAGTAGCTCCCGAGTTGCTGAATTGCGCTACGATATATACATATATATGTATATATATATTTATATATATGTATATATAGGGTGAAAAAGATAAAATCCAGTCGGAGCCTTAAAATCAACGATTACACCGACACAAGGTACTTGGCTTTGTACAACTTTGTATTGCACTTGGTAGCTAGCGCAAACTTAGGTCTGTGAATCTTACGAATTATTATAGTTTTTTTTTTGGTCTCGTTAGGTCATCGTCATCGTGCGACGCGCAGGTAGCGGGTAGTCGAGATATCATCGAAGTCATTGCGGAATTCTCAGTCTTTGTCAAAGAAGTTGCAATCGATACATCTTACAGACAGTCGCGAACCTAAAGAACGAAACGGAAAACATGGGGGGAGCAAGAGGGTCTCACGAGTAGCAGCCAATGATTGATGCCTTGTATTAACATCATTTCCACAATCATGTGTCATTTTCGATCTTACTCTTTCTTACATCTTACGCTTTTATCCTAATTGAATGACGTTATATGTGACATATAGTATTTGACAAACGTCTGAGCACAGTATATGTATTGTATTTTCGCCTAAATTCTTAATCCTTACAGTGGATACAAGTACCCAAACATGGGTATTGGTCCGATTGATTTCTATCTATAGAAATTTCTCTAAACTTCGTAAGGTTCTCCATTCCTTATCTTCGCTTTCTATTTCAAAATACAGACAATTGTTTTAGAAACTTAAAAGTACGTTTGATGAAGTTTTAAAGTTTTTTAAAAATCATTTTGGTGATCAAATTGGTAAAAAATGATAGACCCATGTTTATACGAATAAGCCGTTTTTCACATTGCGAGAAAAATTCTTAAGCTCCCGTGCGATTTTTCGCAACGAAAAGCCCTCTGACCATCAAATACACACTTGTGCACGTGTCTCTACTGACACTTCACAATTTTTTTTCACGACTGAACGATAATCACTTTTAACCCAAAATACTTCAAAAACAAAGCGCTATTATGGAAAAGTTCAATAAATCCCCGTTAAACGAAAACAATATAGTCTTATGTTAGAGCATAATTTAGGATGACGCATGCTAACGCGAGTGATTAGTAATAGTAAGGTAATAGTAAGTAATAGTAAGTAATAGAAGGGTCCCGAGTTCAAATCCCGGCCACTATTCCACAATTTTTAATGAGAAGTCACAGAGGATCCTTAAGTGACATTAGAGACCGAAATAGCCCTACTCGCCTATCTCACACTACATTTAACACAATTGTACATGTAACACAATTTACATTTAGAACATGATTTTAGAGAATGTATTGAAAATATTGAATATAGACGCAGAAAGGAGTGACTTTAAACGAAGAACTGAAAGTGACAATATTGAGAAAGCCCAGTCCTTTCATTACTCGCATGCTTTCCTTTGTTCTGAAGCAAATCATGTTTTACCACCTTTGTAAAGATAATGAAATATGGCGATTTTATTTATTACTTCTTGATGTAGTACCACTTTTAAGGGGTGAGCTCAGACTTCTGTCAAGTGTATATGTATGCATGAAATGGAAGAGCTGAGAAATGCATGAACTCGCGAAAAACCATCTCGATATTTGTCGAGTATCCAGCACTCGATCGTCGAGATTCGCAATAAAAGGGTGAAATGGGAATGACAATAGTGCAAAGAAGCATTTATGTCGCGACAAAAAAAAAAAAGAAATAGAATCTGATGAGTTTCCGCTACATTAACGAGAAACATTCCTTATTTTACGATTGTAGCACGCTTTCAAGTAGCGGATAACATCATTCGCGATGACGATGATAAAGAGACGACGACGATGACGGTATCCGTCCAAGCGACCGTTAAATATGTGGCGCGAACATCCGAGGGAATGAATGATCGAAGAACAACATCGCGACGTGCTTAACCGGCAAGCACGTTCAACAGATCTTGCGTCTATCGTTCGCTGCCGATTATTTGGGGAAGACACGCCAAGTTCCGAAAAAGCCATAATCCCGAAAAATTGAAAACTAAGACGATGTCGCGAAAAGATGTCGTAATCCCGCAATTTAAGGAATGTGACAAGTCCCAATTTTTTGTCACATTCAGTGTTCTCACACAATGTAACAAACCCCAGACTTTTAATATCCCAAAAAGTCGGAACTCGTAGAAGGAGAAAGATCCCAAGTAGAACAGGAAGTCGTGATAACGTCAAAGTGACGTCAAAATGATGAGATATAATTACAAAATTCACTTTTTAATCATAATTTAATCATTTTTTTGTCATTTTGACATCATTCGAGATCACTTTGACGTTATCACAACTTTTTGTTCTATCCGGGATAAACTCTGAACTGATGCAGTTAGTTCAGCTATAAAGAACAGACCAGTCATTACACTTCTCAAATTCTGTGACTTTTCGGGATATTGTCACTCATTCCTCAAATTTTAGGATTATGACTTTTCGGAACATTGTACTATTTTTCAAATTTCGGTACATCTTTTTTCGAGACCTGGCACGTCCGTTTTATTTAGATCTACGAAAATGGATCGATAAATGACGATTGCTATTATCGCCTTACCCTTAAGTTTCTAATATCTGCGCGCGGTATTACGTGCTTGGCGAGCTTAACGTCGCGCGCTTGCTTGTTCAAGAACACTTCTACATCCCGGGTTTAACGTATACAAACAACCGCGGAACGATTCTCTCTCCCTTTAATCGTTTCTTTCCCTTCATTTAAACGCAACTCAAGCTACCGTGGTAGAACACTCGCGTTTCTATCCGATGTTAATCTGCATTAATATATATGTATATAAATATAGTCAACCGCCATTTGGAAACTATCTGTTCTTCGTCTTAATAAGTTAGGAAGCTTTGTAAAGGCAATGACGTATCGTACAGGACGGGGTGGAAGAGAGAAGGACGAAGGGATCGCCTCAAAGAAAGCGGAGAAATCAAAAGGAAAGTGGGACGAGGAAGACGCTTTTTCGCACTGCACAATTCTGCATCGATCGTGCCGGCAAGTTTCAATCGTGACGCGGGATCTGTTTTGCCGTTTTGCGATGCATTATGCATTACATCGTGCATTGGTTTTCGCGTTATAAGTGTTCAGACAAAAGCAGATAACAAAAGCAGAGCGATAATGATAATGGCAATGATAGTGATAATAATGACGATAGCATGATGATGATGATGATGATAATGATTTCTCGCAATAATAACAGCGACTGTAACAGTAATAGTAGCGGTAATAGTAGTAGTAATAGTAGCAGCAGAGTAGAGTAATAGTGGTAATAATAATAATAATAATAATATAGTAATAATATTATTAATAATATAATAATAATCATCATAAACTCTGCAATATTTAATACATTGTTTGTTCACATGGACTAGATACAGCTCTCGCGGAACGACCGACGAATTCGATACGCTCCGTCTTCCTTTCTCTTATTGTTGTCTTGATCCCTGTGCTCTACGGACCAGCGGGGATATGATGTGATCAGTCAAGTACGTTGGATGGCAGACCAGATCCACGTAAATCTTTAATATCGTGGCTAGCGATATCACCACTCGCACGAAATATACCAGTCGCGCGTCCTTAACTTAACGTAACTTCGGCATCAGCGAGGAACAGATCATACCTTTGTGGAAATATTAATCAACAGAGTATACCTTGCACTCTGAATTGCTTATAAAACGGTACCTAAACAGATCTGACTTCGATTCTGCACGTAGAAATCATTAGCTATTGTTCTCCTTAAGGTTGTGTCGAAGACGCGACGTCCACGCCGTTTCGAATTGCGATTTCTTAATTTAAAGGAAAAAAAATATATGTATATATATATATATATATCAGATCTCTCAAACTATATAAGAACATTTCTGTATCGACAAAATAACTCGCTAAAAAATTATACGCAGTATCGAAAGAAGATTGTCGTGAAAGTAGTCCCGCGCGCACATGCCACTCAATCTTACGCCACTGGCACCAGAACGGATCTGGCTTTATCTATCCGCGCTTCGCACTCTCTCGTCTTTCATCTTGCGTGTCTGAGCGCGGCTTGAGTTCTCTCCGTCCCGCGAGTGGAAGCGATTTATCAACAAAGGCTACAACACTTGGAAGCGTCCCCGAGGTGAATGTGGCACACGTTGGGCATGCCGGCGCAGCCCTTACCGACCATGTTCTCTTGCACGAGGTGCGCGAGGCCTAGGTTCTGATTGATGTCGCCGTCGCTGCCGCGATGCTGCTTCGTCGCGGCGTCGCACCACTGACGACGCTCCCGCCACTTGTCCTCGACCAGCAGCATCGACTTCGGCGACGGCGGGCTCACGCGGTCGCGAGTGATGCTGCCGCACGAGCGTGCCTTGTAGAGGCGGCCCTTGCCGAAGATACCCGGCAGAGGCACGCAGAGCTTCTTGTGCACGGCGAAGTAACGGCTCAACAAGCGGATCTTCCGATTCTTACACTCGTTCCGGTTCATCGAGCCGTTACCGCGATTCTCCTTGTC
Organism: Tetramorium simillimum; assembly: GCA_011636635.1. Classification (NCBI taxonomy): domain Eukaryota; kingdom Metazoa; phylum Arthropoda; class Insecta; order Hymenoptera; family Formicidae; genus Tetramorium; species Tetramorium simillimum. Next base: position 3,701 of record VBVQ01001822.1, on the reverse strand, counting down.
GTTGCACGCCGCCTGACTCGCGCACCTGTGGTCACCGCGACGATCGTCGCTGGCGCCGCTAATCGTCTGGCAGTCATCAGACTGCCGCGGACAACCGTTCTTTTTTCCCTCGGGACTGCGGGTGGATTGCTTTAAACCGTGCGGTATCAGGGACCTCCCGGCACTGAGCGACCAGCTCTGCAACAGCCTTGCCCCGAGACCCTTCGCCTTCTGCACCGTGGTGGTTGCCATTTGCGACACAGGTGGGACTACGTGGTGCTGAGAAGCCGTGCTATTTTGCGACACCGACGACGACGACGAGGAAACGTTCTGCGTGCCAATTGCAGCCGAATTGCGCGACACGTGACAATGATTGTGACAGGACGAGGGTGCCTCGGCCTCCTGGACCTCGGTGATACGATTCAACGATTGGCTCTCACGCAACCGCGTCTCGCCGGCTCTTCTCCTACCAGCGCGGTGCCTCCTGCCAAACATTACCTGATTCTCGGTGCACCGGTGCCGCCCACCACCGTTCGTTGTACTTGTGTTTGTCGTGTTAGTGCCGCTGCCGTTGTCGTTACGATTGCTCTCGGTGGTCGTCGGGGTGTCCGTCGTCGTGTGCTCGCCGTTGCTGACCCCGCTTCCCCCGCCGCCGACTCCGCCTCGTCCGCCGCCGCTCCCTCCCGGATCCTGCGAGTCGCTCGAGTCGTCGTGACTGTCGCGCCTCGGAGGCAGGGGCTTGCCCGTGGACGCTCCCCCGAGTTTGTGCGCCCTCTTCTTCCTGCTCTCGCTGTCGTCGTCGCTGGCGTCCGAACTTGAGCAGGAGGTCGTACGCGTTTTGTGGAACTTGCTCCTCCGTTGCTCGTACGTTGTTCGCCTAACGACGCGGCATTTGGCCGTCGAGTCCCCGCATTCCGTGGAGTTCACCGACGTGTGCGTGCCGTCCCCGTCCTCCAGGATCTCGTTGAGCGTGAGTTGCGTCGCGGACGTGTTACCGCTCGGCGACGGCATCGTCTTGTATTTGGGTGTCAGCGTCACTTGATTGTCGCTGATCGGATGAAGAGGTATCGAGACGGTCGACGACTCGTGTAGGGTCTTGGTAGTGGTGGTCGTCGTTGTCAACGTCGTCACGGACACGTCGGGCGGTTTCGAGGAAATCACTGACGGCGACTCCGTGAGCGGCACGCTGAACCGATGGTGCTGCGCGCCCATCCTCCACTTGTTCGCCGGTACCGGTCCGGTCGATTTCAAACATTCTGTCACCGACTTGGGCCTGGCTTCCGTGTTGGTGGCTTTTCTGGTCGCCCATCCGGCCGACGGGGAGTTCGCACCGCTCAATCGGTTTTTCAGGTTCTCCTCGCACGTCGTGCTAATCCGCGGACTTGCAGGCAGTTTCTCCAAGAGCACGTTGCCCATTTGGACCTTGTCCGCCCCTTTCTTCGGATGCACCGGTGACGACGTCTTGTTGTCCTTCTCGTTTCTCGAGGTCTGCTTCAGTCTTTCTCCCCTGTGCGATGATTCGGCGATGACGGTATCCTCCTTTTGGTGCGGATGCCGTTGACCCGATATCGGCTTCGTGCCGGTGTGCTTCTCCGGAAGCTGCGATAATCGCTCTTGCAGAATGTGCGAGAGCTTGCCCTCGGAACGGGAACCGCGACGGTTGAAGGAGTTTAGCGTCGAATTACTGCCGCGCTCGTCCCGGCCGGAACACGAGGACACGTCGTCCTCATCTTCCTCCTCTTGAACGATACTGCACTTGCGCGTACGCACGTTCTGCAACGAGAACAGTCATCTTTGTTTCCCACGCGAGGAACGCCATCCAAACACTTTGTCTTAACATTACCATTCAGTCACGTATTAATCGATGTCTCTTTAGACGACGAGCATGCGATACGTACCTGCGGTACGTCACCAGGTGTCCGTGGTACGGTCAGCAGCGACTGGTTCGTAGTGTTCAGGGAGTTCTCATCCGTGCGTAAATTTGTCGTTAGATCATCTTGCCGGCTGCAAAATTAACATTGTAAAATTAACATTAGTATATCAATGATTTCATTAAGAACGGTATGCGGTATAAATATTTAGATCTAGCATATCTTATGAGTGAGTCATACAACGGCAATGCTAATGGATGATTCAGTATTTAAGACATACTTTGAGGAAACGTTGAGAGCTTCTGGTCGAGTTTTCTGCATCTGTTCTTGTCGATGAGCGCGCAATTTCCTCTCGGCCAGCAAGAAATACGTCGCGGTGATGTGGTTGTATTCGTTCTTGTCGAGCGCGCTATAAAGAAGTGCCCACAATGAGAATGGCCGGTAAAACGCAGCGCCGAAGACACATGCTTAAGGGGAATCTGTAGCCATCCGCGGAACTAAATTTTTGTAAGATTTTGTAAAAGGATTTCTTCGTATTACTTTCATAGATTTGAAAATCCTTTTACAAAATTTTACAAAAAAATTCAGTTCCGCGGACGGCTACAGGATCCCCTTAAAATATACTAACACGCAAAAAAGGCACGAGCAAAATGGTCAAATCTCTTCCTAATGTCTACTCACTCCAATATCTCTTCCTTGGTAGCGATGTTACCGTTAACCATTTTGGTAATTATGTGATTGTGATGGTCATCGGAGACCTGTTGGCGCGACACGAGCGGCAGCGTCTCCGTCGTGTCCAGGTCAGAGCCGATTGCTAACCATGGATCCGCGGCGATTTCTTCGAGGGACGCTCTACCTTCCGGCTCCCGCACGAGCATTCTCGCGATCAGCCGCTTGCAGCCGTCGGACACGTGCGACGGGATCGAATACTTGCAGTCCATGATCATCGTTAGCGTCTCGCTGTCGTTCGCTTCTTGAAACGGCGCTTGACCGCATACTAACATATACAGTATTACACCTAACGACCAGACATCTACAACAAATTGAAGCAACAAATATAGTCCACCGAAGCGAGTGTAACAATTTCACTTTCGTTATATTGTATCTTAAACAAGATTCTTTCTCTTAAATTTTGAGTTTATTACTTCTTAGCAAAACTTTCGAAAGATGTAACTTTAACATTAATTCTCTGTCGTTAGAATTAGAATTTAGTCGTTAAATAGATAATAGTCTTAATAACTTTGGTCATCTTCATTCTTAATTACATTAATTAATGGGCTTACCTACTGCGGGGGCATCATAACTATCGCCCAGAAGTATCTCTGGAGCGGAGTATGCTAACGAGCCGCACGAAGTCTCGAGCTTCTGACCAGGACAGAATCTATTGCTAAACCCGAAGTCTGTAAGCTTCACCGTACCGAGCTTTTCGAAGAACACGACATTCTCGGGTTTTAAATCTCTGTGCACTACGTGCAAACGATGACAATACGATATGGCCCGAACTATCTGCCGAAAATATGTTCTGGCCACCTGAGACAAAAATTCAAAATGTTATACTTCATCTAACGCGTCTATAGGTGATAATTATCAGTATAATAATAATAACTAATAATTTTAGAAATTTAATCAATGTATATACACTTAGTAAAAATAGACATAAAAACTAATTGTCGTGTTGAAAAAAATCACTATTTGTGTTTTTGGTATTAGTAAAGTAAAAATTTGTGACCATTCTTTTTATTTACAATCAGAAAATTTCGCATTTGCGATCAATATTTCAATTCTATTTTATTATAATTCTATTACAATCTCTATTTTATATCATTATCATACATATTCCATCATATCTAT
>VBVQ01001821.1:0-30392 GCA_011636635.1 Tetramorium simillimum | reverse complement strand
GATTTTCGCGTGATCTAATCGAGAGCCAGAATTAAACTGGCCGACCAGCCAGATCGACGGATTAATTGCGGGTGTCAAGCGCAATCACCGTCGAGCGGGGCGACGCGATGACGTCGATGTATTAATAGCGATTTACACCGCGCGTTTGCGCTTCGTTATCCGGCAAAATTACGCACTCGCTGTCCCGATTTACATCTCCGTCGTGCCTCGACAGGAGAGCGGGGAGAGGCATTCGCTCATAAATTATGCGAGGAGTCCGAAAGACGCGTACAATTACCGAGAGAGGGAGAAAAAGAGGGAGAGAGAGAGAAAACCTGGTATCGTGTTCTCCAGCGCGAGATGAAGAAGTCGAGTCGAAAGAAGAATGCGCGAGGGAGGATTCCGAAGGTTGAGGGAGAGGGAGATAGTCCCTCGAAGAGGGACAGAAGATAGTCATGATGGAAGAACGGAGATTTAACAATGTTACAATGAACGAACGACCGAGCGAGCGAGCGCTCCCGTCGCCTCCCCGGCCGCGCCGCGCCGCGCCGCGCCGCGCCGCGTCGGCGGAGCCCCGGGATCGCAGATTGAATTGTAAAATAACCGAGAGGGGAACAATGCGCCCCGGTACAACATTGTGTTTGCATTTAAATAATCCGCGAGCCCGCGGGTACGTAATCCGGAGAGAGCGCCGTCGTGACTTCTCATCCCCGGCCATCTATCTCGCGCGTGCAATCTCCGACGTCTCTCCGCGTCCTCGGCAGTGACATTTCAGAATGATCGCATCTCGATAATTGCGATGCCATCGAGATCGCGGTGTCGTGACAACATTTATTTAATTATTAAATTTAATTGAGTTGAGTTGAGTTGAGTTACGGCTGAGCTTAACCGAGAAACAATTACCACGAAACTTCTGAGTGTGTCTGGATAACGATATCGGGATTTTGCGATATTTTGACAACTGAATAAGCTTAATTATTAAAGTTAATTAAATTGCATTAGGCTAAAGTGTAGCTGAGGCAATATTTAATTGTTATTTGCAGGCTCGAGTATCTGTTTTACTTATTTATTTTCTCTATACAGAAACTTCACTTACGAAATTAAAAAGACTAATTACTTTTCATTGAAATAATAGAACGTGTTTTACTAAACGTGAACTAAAGAAGCCATTATTGAACGTAAAGCTATATAAGTAATCACCATCATTAATTAGATAACTGCTCTCGGAACGTCTCTTCTAATTTGAATGACGATTATCTAAGTCAACGAGCGCGCGAATATCTCACGATCGCCGCGACGATCGACTGACCGACCGTTCGTTCAGCCTGCATACTATAATTGTAAGTAGCGAGTAATTAATGCGGTCGATTCTAGTCCGATCCAACCGACCGCTAACCAACGGAATCCGCGAGGCTCGCCGAAGCGCGGGCGGCACGAAGGGAACGAGGGACGGAAACGGGAAACTCGCGACGGTCGGTGGGTTGTTCCGGGTCGGGTACCGACATTGTTTCACGGTGGATGAGAATTTAATTTGCACGGTACGAAGAGAGGAAACGGTGGAGAAGGAGAAACAGGAGAATGAGAGAGAGAGACAGAGAGAGAGAGAGAGAGAGAGAGAGCACGAGAGAGAGACGGGGCAGAAGAGTGGAGGTAAAGAGAGAGAGAGAGAGAGAGAGAGAGAGGAAAGGGAGGGAGGGGGAGGACGCTCGGATGGGTGCTGCCTTGTTTAAGCGTGGGTGGGGGTGTCAAATTGAATTACCCCCTCGTACCACGGCTCCCCGGGGACGTTTGCCGGGGCGCTGGCGCTCTCGCGCTGCCTCCGGTTGTCGGGGGGTTGTTGCATCGGTATCTGTATGCGTGTACAGCAACACGTACATACACGTACACACGAGCGCGAGCGCGAGCGCGCGCGCGCGAGCTACCTTCTCCGCGGAGGCGTTTTCAATTAAAATCAACACCGGGGGTTGGCCCCGACCCCCGTACCCCGCTCGCTCCTCTCCTCGTCGACACGGACCGTTTTGATCTCTCCTTCTAATCGGCGTACCTGTTCCGCACGATGCACCCTCTCTCATCCCCCGGAACCTTCCCGACTCTTTCGACCACCTCTTCCTCCGCGACGCATCTCTGTTGTCTTATGTGCATTGCGTTATTAACTCGGTATAACTATGTTACCGTATAACCGTATATAACCGCGTGGTAACGGCCCGAATTTCGTATTACGTTATTTGGAGGTATAATAGGACCGTTGCAATGATTCATTTATCATGCATCCGTATTCACTTCTATCGCGCCGATTTTTTTTTTCACGAAAAATCCTCTCGCCGGAAATTATTTTTGTAGTAATTTGGCATAAGCCATTCAACGTGCATACGCGATCCAAAAAACTTTTATATCATAAGCTGTTTTCGAAGGGTTTATTCAAAAGCATGTAGTTGATAATAAAATTAATAATTTTTATATATCGTTCATATTTATCTAATATGTTGCCCTTACTAGGGCATATTGTTTTTCTATTCGAGGATAAATTTATCACAAAGCTGTTATTAAAAAGATTTTCTCTTTCATCATCTTTTTAAAAACACTCTTGAGAACCTTTCGCACGTCGCACGTTAAACTAACGGCGGGGAAATCTCCAGTCACTTATTACAGGCACTTGAAATTTTTCGGCCTCTTCCCCGCCGTCTCCCGTTAAGAGGATAAAGAACTCGATTCGCGGAGCCGACTCTCATTTTCGCCTTCAACATCCGCTTTTTTTCCTTCCTTATCCGCCGGTTCTCGCAAAGGAAGTCTCCTTGGTGAAACCCGGTGAATCGTTCTCTTTGAGAAAGACTTCTCGCTTGTATTCCTCTCTTCGCGAATTCCCCGCAATTCCTTGTTGCTTTGACTTGTGAAAAAATGACAAGAACATGTCGATTGACAGTTTGCCACTCCGAAGTTATTTCCTCTCACGGATTTCTGTATCTGTCGTGAATACGGTATTCATCGTTGATTAAAAAGATCAGACGTGCTTTTAAATTATAAAATATAAAAACGTGAGACAAGAACACGAGCATTCTGACATTACAGACTATTTAACGATACATACAAAAAGCAGACTTCTATTCTGATATTAAAGATAATCATTGAATTGCATTACGTTTTAAATACACGATGCATCTTCGATGCGATTGCAGTTAAATGTACATTCGACCAATGCTGAAAGCTTTTATTTTTAAAATTAAATCTTTGGAATTGAAAGGAGAAATTCGTCCTGATACCTTAATTTATTTTTTTCAAAAGATTAAATCAAGAGATTCACAGGGACATCATTGTCCTCGGCGCAATTAACGAATCAACCAATTACCGATTACGGAAAGAAGCCGGAAAGAAGGTTAAACGAGAGAAACTGGATTTAATCATCCTTAATTCTGTTCCGTAAATTTTCGAGAAATAGAAAGAGAAAAAGAGAGTGAGGGAGGAGGAGAGAATACGACGACCAGCGCTTTGACCGCGCGAGTTTAATTCCAGCGGATCTTTGGATTCGCTTAATCACCGCCCGATAATTAAGGAGGGCTCTTCGAGCGACAACGACGACGACAACGATGACGACGACGACGACGAGAACAACTTAATCACACCTTTTAAGCGGCACACATGTTTTCCAAATTTCGCAATCGTGCCTTTGCCACCGATTAACCCATCTTCAATGTGGGATCCAGAAAGCGGGCCAAGTCAATACATATAATAGAAATGCAACGCCTGGGAAGATACATGAAATTACATAATTGAAATAATCGACTGTTGGACTTGTTATCCGTCAATTTCCAATTGAAATATTTTAATAACTCGTCTTTCAAATCAGGATTTATACAAAGACTGAAATATATTGAGTATTAAATGAGCGATGGTTTTGTAACGCTAGTCCTGATCCTGCAAACGTCGTTTTATAATCCAACCTTCAGTTTTCATATTCGCTTTTATGAAATTATTATTGGAAAGCTCTTCAGCTTCCATCCTTTTGTATAAAAAAAAAAGAATCGAATATAAATGGTGGTCTGAGAGCAGAGAGCGCGCGTTGCCGCTTACGTTATGAAAAGTCGCGTTACTGTTCGCGATTTAATTGGCCGGCGATCGTGCGGCAGTCGATCGGGACAGAGCAAAAACGAGGAGGGCCCGATTTAATTGAGCTGAATGCACCAGCGGACGCGACGGCACGTCGAGAGGGAGAGAGAGCGCTGATCGATAAAGTGTAATAAATATAATTACAACGAGGGGTAGAGCAGGTGGGAGAGCGGAGAAGGATGTTTTTTTTTTATTCCCTCTGCGCGAGTGGAAAACGCGGAATTTATTATTGGACACGGGCGCACGAGAGAGCGCGACCGTAAAACATCAGAGATTATAATCAATCTCGTCGATGATGATAAAAACCGCGCTGAGAGGCAAATTATTGTCGCGTCGCATCGGCGATGCATTTTCCATTAGGCCGAATAGGCCCGGGCATTGGATATAACGCAATATAGCCGGCGTAAAATTACAAGCAATTCTCAAAACGTTGTTAAAACAATTTTTCGAGCAATTATAGGAAAAGTCAATGGAAGCTGCAGTTTTAAACGAGGCAGAAGAAGTATAGGAATTTGTAAGGTATTTGGACGATATTAGTCAGAAACTGAGACGACTTCTGTTTGAAAAAATTTTAATTTAATATTGTTGAGAATCGTCCTCTACATTATATGTAAGCGTTGGTAGGGATGAAATAACTTTAGTCATGTGTCCATTGGCCACTGTACTGTACGCGATCACTCGTAAGCCACGCGCACGATCACTCGTGAGCGACGTGTATTTTCTCATACTGATTCGTTCCGTCTCTCCGGTAGGGTCGTTCCACAGAAGCTCCGAATTACTTAAAATGTAAGTCTTTGTTGGGTGCTCCAAAAACATTAACTAATATAGTGGCAAAAGAACATTCTCTTGCATAGATTCTTTTTTTCTTTAAGAAATAAATTGTTACTGAGAGACATTCGTGCTGAAAGACATTCGTGCAAAATTTTTTAATAATCTTTCAACAAATATCATATTTTCAAACACTTTATGTATATTTTAATAACTAATAAAATACATGATTTTTAGACCTATGTATGTTTAATATTAGTACTCACAATATTGCGTTACGGCTTTCGTCTAATATTAATTTGCACTTTAACCTAACATGACTCCGAGTATTAAGGTTACAAATGAGATTGCAATTGAATATACATCTATATCTCCTGATGCTTAATAATCTCTTTTCCAGGATGGATGGGCCGGCGGTGCTGTCGATGCCGCCGCTGACTTCTTCGCAGAAATCGGCGCAATCCCCACAACCACAATCGCATCCGAAACAGAATCAGGTAACGCAGAGACGCGAGAATGCAGGTCTTGAAATTAAATGAGATGGATTAAAATTCTATAGAAATGATATAAATCTAGGCCAACATGAAATAATTACTCGCGTGCGAGAGAGGAGTAAAGGAAAGATTTTAACGAAACTTTTACATATTCGCGACAGGTAGAAATCTAATATTCGTGATATCGATTAAGCATCGAAGCGACTGTATAAATTACTCGAATGATTTTATGAATTGTCAGAGTTGTTCGCGGCGGTTATCGTAAATAGATAAAAGATGAAAGTGCAGCGGTGGAGCGAGCGTCCCACCGGTGCGCCCGAATCTAAGGGCGTAGTACATCTAAACCGATAGGAGTTGCAGGTGGGTACCGTGTCGCTTTACGGGATCCACATCGTGTCGCTGGTGATCGAGGGCCAGGAGCGACTGTGCCTAGCGCAGATCAGCAACACCCTGCTGGAGCAGTTCAGTTACAACGAGATCCACAATCGCCGGGTTGCGTTGGGGATCACCTGTGTGCAGTGTACGCCGGTGCAGCTGGAGATACTTCGCCGTGCCGGCGCGATGCCGGTGTCCTCGCGTAGATGCGGCATGATCACTCGCAGGGAAGCGGAACGCCTCTGCAAATCCTTCCTCGGCGATAATGCACCGCCCAGGTACAAAACAACCCTCGACATAACAATTCTCGTAAAAGTGTAAGATTTTCGCAAAATCATGCTGTTTTTATCGGGCAAGAAAAAGAGAAAAATAATGCTGAACAATTATATAAATAAGAAGCCTGACAATATTAAGTTTACAGACGAGATTTGCTGAATATTTAGAGGAAAAATATTATTTCTTTTGTACACATTCTTAGATATTTATTAAACTTCTGAAGGCCATTGATATTATTTACTTAAGGTTCTGTTTTGTATTTTGATCATATATAATGTTGTATAAATATTGGCATGACACGCCTTGCAGATTGCCCGAAGATTTCGCGTTCTCCGTTCACCATGAATGCGCCTGGGGCTGCCGCGGCGCCTTCCTGCCGGCCCGCTACAACAGCTCGCGCGCGAAGTGCATCAAGTGCGCGTACTGCGGCCTGTTCTTCTCGCCTAACAAGTTCATCTTCCACTCGCATCGTATCGGCCCGTCGGACAAGTACGTGCAGCCGGACGCGGCGAATTTCAACTCGTGGCGCCGGCACATGAAGCTGTCCGGCACCCCGCCGGACGAGGTGGTGCACGCCTGGGAGGACGTCAAGGCGATGTTCAACGGCGGCACCAGGAAACGCCTGTTGGGCAACTCGAACGGCTCCCGGGAGTCGCCGAGTCCGGCCAAGCAGCCCAGATCGTCGCCGACCAGCGCCGCGCAGATACCCACGCTGGTGCCGACACCGGCGCATCCCCGCGTACCGCCCTTCCCGGAGCTACCCCTGCCGCTGTCCCGCAGTCTCGTCATGGACTACGTGTGGCATCAGCATCAGCAAGCGGCGGCGGTCGCCGCGGCCAAGACCCCCAGCCCATTCGCGTTTCCGTCCTACGCCCTGCCCTGGTTGGCCAAGCGGAGTCCCGTCCTGTTCCCTGGTAAGGCGACATAAAAAAGCGGGGGATGAATAAAAAGCAGAAACTCTAAATATTTGAAGAAGTCTAGTATAGAAGTAAATCTATTTTTTCAAAAATTTGTCAAATTTATCTTTATCAGCGGCAAACATATATTTTCCTGGCTTAGATTATCTTCCTGTTCAACTAATTAGTTTAAGCGCTTGTGATAATTATCGTTATATCATTTACAATGTTAATCAAGTATTTATTAAATGGCTGGTAAATGAATTACTAAACACAAGAGCGTTAATTGTATTTTCCATGCTTTACGTAGAGTAGAAAATTATTGATGTAAAAAAACTAAAGTAAAAACCTAATCATGAAGTTTCTTCTATTTACGATTACTTATGATATTATCTATTTCGGTGCAATTAATCTCGAGTCATGATCGACTTGACTTTAATTAGATAATAATTGTACACGACGATTTTCAGGACCGCTACCGCCGCCCATAAGCGGTTCCAGCCCCACGGAACCGCTGATTCCGACTGTGACTCCACCTTTGCATCAATCTGCGTTCCGTCCGGTGATCCGCGGGCCGCCCATCGTCGAGCCGGCGGTCATCCCGGAGCGACCGGCGGACGTGAGCCAGAAGGAGGACAACTCCGACGACGAGGTCGACATCGAGACGACGGAGGACGATCCGGTGACGCCGCTCAACGCGAGTCTTCAGAATCTCCACTCGGCCTCGAATTCCGCGATGAGCAGCCACAGCGGACGAAGTACGTCGCCGCAGTGCTGGAGTCCTCCCCGAGAAACGGTGAGTTCCAATCTGGAGAGTTTATCGGAAAGCTTGTCAGGTGGTTTATGATTGTCGGCAGATTTGTAGAGGTACGAGGATACTCGTGAAAGTAAAGCGAAAGCAATGGATTAACTAAACAAACTGATTAAAGATCGGAGGAGAGATGCTCGTGTTCTATCCTCGTGCAACAATTATAAAAGAGAGCATAACGTACATACTTCACGATTGGCTTTCGAGAAAGCCGGGTGCACCGTCGCGTGCAACGGCCGATCGCGTGCACGGCGCCGCACGCTAGCGTTACAGCGACGTGATTGTGTTTGTCGGACGCGCGCGATTATGTCCTCGTACGACAACGGGGGAGGATTCGCCACGAGGCGACGGACATGTTTCCAGCGGTGGCGGTATCGCCGCTTATCGTCGAGTGTTTGCGATCGGCGGACTGATAACGGTCGCACCGTTGCGAGTGATCGCACGTGTGTTTTGACAGGCCAGCAGCACGTGGCCGCGCGATCGTATAATAGTTTTAGGAAATCTTGAAGCGAGAGCTCTTAGAACAAAAGTCTTAGAACAAAAGTCTGAATTAGCTTTAAATTATCTGGGAAAGGAATTAATTGATTTATTTTACACGTTTGAAAATATTTAATATATTTAAAAGACAAATTCATCGTTCACTTATTTAAGCAAATAGTTCATATAAGTAAAATTATGTAAATTTTGTTTTCTTTTTTCGAGGGGATTCGCGTTATCGTTGTAGCATGTCTGCATAGCACAACCGTCGATTCTTATCCCGAAGCAATTTATTACGTCGTGACTCTTATTCACTCGCTGGTAAGTGAATAAAGGCACACGTCTGCGCGGTTTAATAACGGAGTATGTTTGCATTGTAAGGAAAGTAGCTCCGCACCCCCGCGTAATGCGTGACCGTGCGGCGTATCCCCTGTAAACGGCCAGCGAAATATTTTCCCGCAATACGACACCCAATGGCAAACAAACTGCCGCCGCAAAGTTAATCGAATTAACGTCGTATCCGTCGCTCGCTCGTTTAATCGAGTCCCTCCCCCTCGAGAAATCGCTCGCCGTACACACGAAATGAAGTATTTAGGCCACAGTCCAGCTTCACAGAGCTCTGGAATCGGCAGTCTCTTCTCAACTGCAATTTAAGCAGCAAAGAGCGAGTTAAACAGTGCAGAGATAATTATTAAACAAAATGCAGCGACCTAATAATTAATCAACAGAGCTCTATTCTTCCTTAAACCAAAGCAAGCTTTAGATATGTAAAATTTTATAATCGCACGAAGCATTAAGTATTAATCTTTCGTTAAAATGTAAGATATGAATAGTCGAGTGGAGTAGAAAACACTCTATGTTAATTATTCATTAAAAAATCATAAAAATGTGAAAATTTTTTAAATCAATTCTAAACTGCTTAGTTGAGTTTTATTTATTAATTTCTGTTTTTAAATAGATGAAAATAATTGAAGAAGGCAGCATTGAAATTGAAAAACTTTAGAAAAATAAGATCTCTGGGGGGGGTATCCACCCCACGCGTGCAACGAAGAGTTAAATAGCCGCGCTAGAAACGATATCTTCTCATCAAGCTCTTTCCAAGGAGAAAAATCGATATCAAGCTCGCTGAAGAGTTTAATATCAAAGCAAACTTTGTAGTACGGTATATCCATACCGTATATCTAATCGATGTCGCATCGGATACTGTGTGATATCTAAATAAGCCTCCGCGACGATCGCTCCTTAATCCATCTTTGATGTTGCGGCCACCGGCGGCATGGCATCATTACCGCGTTGGCAACGTTCACTGGAAACTGTGGCGCGTGTGCGCGTATGTATGTATGTAATATATACGGAAGCGTCCGTTTAATCCGTGTCGCACGCCGGTTCCGTAAGTGCGTTCGGGCCGCGTGCACGGCGCGACCGGCTGGCTTTCGTTTGTACGCCGGGGGTATTTACCGACACAATAATTATCGCGATTGATGATGACGAGGGGGTCACCCGCCAACCGGTGGGTGCCGGCGCACGAGCAGTCAGACCGCAGAGCAAATTCTAGGGACGGAGTCGAGTAGTATTACGTTGCTGCTACGATGTAAATGGTCGGGGCGGGCTACAATAATTCTGCCAGGCACCCAATTGCCGCCGCCGCCGCCGCCGCCGCCGCCGCCGCGCCGGCTCGTTACCGGCTAAATTGCCGCGGAATAATTAACCCGAGCACCGGTCGAAAATTCCACCGGCGACCTCGATGTTAATTGCCGCGCGCGTCGCTGCTTTGCCCCGGCTAAATAAATATGCGCGTAATGATTATAAGCGTGATATTATGTCGAAAGGAAAATGGAAAATGTGGAAATAATTGGAAGTCACGGATTAATTCCTTTCTAATTGGGATATTAATTTAAGCCAGTCGAAATTCCGAGTTATTTACTATTAATCGCTACGTTAGTCTCTCCGTTCTCTCCGCGGCTCGAGTCCAACGAGTCGATGTAGAATTTATCCCAAGGTTTCTGTCGAGCCTAGGATTTTACATGTTTTTTCCTCTCATTTTAAATTGCTTTAATTTGAAAAAAATTGATGATGCAAACCTAAATATTAAAAATACGTGGAAAAATTGGAAAATGTATCTTCCGGCTCATTTCTTTTTCAGAATGAGTCGTTTGTTCTTTTTGCGCACAGACTCCTCAATTAAAAGCACCCCCTCGCACTTTTCGGTCGAAACTGCTAGCATTAAAGGGTTAATACCGATTTACTCTCGAGCGGGATAACCGATTAACGTATCTTCCATCCGTTTAAAAAATATATAACTAGCGAAGTGACCCTAGTGTAGTTCATCGGCACTCGAAGACGTTAATCGGCCGCCGTGCATGCTCAAAAGAGAGACCGAGACCAGCAAAAGGGTCGTTCTCCCTTGAACGAGTGGTTGCTGGGAGAAACAGAGCAGAGCCTGCGGGAAAGAGAGAGAGAGAGAAAGAGAGAGAGAGAGAGAGAGAGAGAAAGGAGAGAGAAAGAGCAGAAGAGACGACGGGGATGGACCGGGATAAGCCGTCCGGATTGCCAGACAGCTTTTCAATTCCCCTTGTCAGTGAACGTGTCGAGTGGGACGTATTTTGTCCGGAATCTCTTTCTCTCTCTCTCTCTCTCTCTCTTTCCCCTTCTCCCCTTTTCTCCACTACTCTCTCTTTCTCTCTTGCCATGGCTGAGAAGCGTGTACGTACACGAGCTATATTTGTCACAAAGGTGCAAGCGACTCTCTCTCTCTCTCTCTCTCTCTCTCTCTCTCTCTTTCTCTGTCTCTCTGTACATCAGATAGGAAGTGGAAACCTAGTTACTGCACCATGGGCCACGATGGAAGGATCCAGAGTACCGGAGTACAAGTGTATCGCGGTAACTGAGTAATCCCCGAACGTTATTTGCAGTTATTTCTCGCTTCGCTGGCTAGACTCAGAGAGAGAGAAAGAGAGGGGGAGAGAGAGAGAGAGCTCGCGAGCGACGGGGAGAACGATATTTTCATTTTCGCAACATCTGTGAATCTCTCAACGGTATATGTGTGCGGTATATATATAGTTTCGCAAAGCTGTCCCTCCTTCTTTCAGAACTGTAAACTCTTTGTTGCTGAGACACAATGAGATATCCGAGCTATCGTTAATTACAAAAATACCGAGCTTCAAAATGTAGAGATTCGATGGTAAGTGCTACCTCCTTTTATATGACAGCTGTCAAGTTGTAGTTCGACTTGTTAGATTTAATCAATTAGAATTAATATCAAAGTTGCATCGCGTGGCTGCTAAACAAACAAATTGTTACCATAAATATCCTTTGATGTCTTCGATGTAAAATCAAAATCCGCACGTTTCCAAACTAAAATTTGGGACCGCATTAAATCTTACTATCTAACAGTAACATTTAATTTGTAATTATAACATCTATTGCGTTTGAATAAACTTGATTATCTTGAACTTTATAAAGTTTCTGTGCGAAATCTTCCTATAGAAACTTCAATGCTTGAGACCAGTTTTACATTCCGTCTCCAAATTTTTGTATAATGCAGTTGTTGTACATCCTACAAATTTTAAATTAATATCTTTGTAATGAAAACTTTATAAAAAAATGTCAATCGTAACTTCCATGAGGATCTTAATTTTAACAATTAAATTAAATCTCTGGTAAGATAGATTCAGTTAAACACAATATATTAGTTTTTAAATCAAGATTGGTTGGAAATTAATTCAAGGATTGTTTCTGAAACTGTATTCGAATGAAAGACTGTTCGATTTTCATCCGATAGCCGCGTAATTATATTTACTTTTAAAACGACATGTTTTTTTAGTCAGCGATTGATAGTCGCTTTGTATGTCCATGTTCATTACAGTGTAGTGATTCTCTCTGCTGCAATTTTAACCGGAACCCCGCTTTGGAGACAAGAGTAAATCGTTGGTTGATCAATTAAGATGTTTTGCTCAATCGTGATTACTGAAAGTCCGAATCGCGCCAGTGAATTCCCTCCGGTCGAGTTTCCCGGCTTTCGAAAGCAACGAAGATGGAACCTCGCGGAATCTCCTCCGCCATCCATTTAAATGCAATTAAGCAACGTCACGTAGGAGCGTAACGGGGGTCGGAAACGTTTAAATCAAACTACGGCTGGTTTAGTTAGTTTCGACCGCAACTTTTAATTGCGCCTCGACCGTCTGGAGGGCCATTAAATTCCGGAAGAGATATGTTACTTCTTTTCTCTTCCTCAGAACGTGACAGTTTTTCCTCTTTCGCATTTTTGCGCGCGACTACCTTTTCCGAAAGAATCGCAAATATAATAAAACATATCCTTGATCGTTAAAATCTTTCTCGAAAGCTCACACGAGCGAAATTGCAAGCGAAATGTTTTAATCATGATTAAAATAAATTTCAAGAATTCAAGAGAAATTCTTTTTTAAATTATCAAACATGCATTTTCTTTCAGAGGTTTTAATATTTTAACTTTTAAAGTATTACATTCTCGTTGATCAGTATTTGTACACGTATATTATATCAAAAATTTTTATAACGATGACCTAATTTACGTGGACGAGCTGACATTTAAGCTTCTACGTCCGTATTAATTAAGGAACCCCCAGCTGGCATTTTTGAGAGCCAGTGAGTACAGCTAAAGTTACTCCCGCTACATGGAAATGCCAAGTTCTGACCTTATATCCCCGGCCCTCCGGGACACTCTGTGATTAAATCGACTGTCGTATACACATTATGACACATGTATCTACGTCTATCTTCAAAACAACTTAACCTGGTAACATTTCGTCCGGCGGAATTATTTTTTATCGCACAAATATACCGTTGCTGATTCACCGAAGCTACCGTAGCGTTCCCCAGTCAATTTTACTGTAAATTACTAAGTCTCAATTCGTAATTAATATTCTATTCGTTATATATTTTAAATAATCTAATCTTAAAATAGATAACAATAACAAACGACAGAAATTCTCTTCATTAAATGACGCAAAGTTTATTTTATACGTTAAAATCGTCGCGCGACTCAAAGTCGAAAATTTTGTCGGCGCCGAAACGCACCGCGACGTCGCCTCATTCTTCC
Source organism: Tetramorium simillimum (assembly GCA_011636635.1). Taxonomy (NCBI): domain Eukaryota; kingdom Metazoa; phylum Arthropoda; class Insecta; order Hymenoptera; family Formicidae; genus Tetramorium; species Tetramorium simillimum. Next base: position 17,141 of record VBVQ01001821.1, on the reverse strand, counting down.
CTTCGTTTAATTCAATCCCTCAGCTACCTCTTACTCAATTCTATTTGCACCCGGATGTCGCCCGTACCGGCGCCGCATCGCGCCGGTGAGAAATACAGCATCACGGGCCGAAATGGAGGCTCGCTCCATGGAAGTCGAGGGCGGCGACTGTTGATTTAATTATAATCATTAGTCCGAACCAGCTCCGCCCCGGGACCCTCAAATCCAATACAACTCCCGCCGTCTGCTATCATCCCCTGCATCACTGGTCGCTCTTTCTCTCGCCTCTCTTCCGCCTGAATTTCCGCTCCAACTTTGAGATCGGCTTCGCTTGACTCATGATTGAGGTGACAAAATGCATCCTTTAAAACAAAAGTGTAAAAATAAAATGAAATATTCGTTAAACGTATGAATATAAAGAACATGAACGTCTGTTTTCTGAAAGATGTATTCTTATTTCTTCTCAAATTTTTATTAAATGCCTAAAACACAGCGAGTTAAATCAAATTAAATTAGAAATCGCATCGCCTTCTACTTTTTATTATATTTACTAATTGATTATCGCTGATATATTTTTGCAATTCCAGAACAATAACATTTTCAGACATTTGACAAATAATTCTATTGCAATAATTTCTGCTGATTTGATATTAAATCAATATAAACATTCCGTTGTTTATCAAAACGAGAGAATAAGAATCAATACTATCCAGCGAAACTCGCCAAATGGTTGGAAAAATAATTTCTATAGCAATTGTCGTGTGTGGAGATCAAAAGCATCAAAGTTTTGATGCAACCCCTGCGGCCCCCTTCTCACTGGATTGAAACTCGTTATCGCCGTTACGGTGTTCACAGTATGACCACCTGAATGGAGGAGCTTACGCGAAAATTGTTTTATACCTCGCACGTGAAATTCAGAAGCTACAAATAATGTTTCGCCGCGGTGAACGCCAATATTTCTGTTCAGTATTTCGCTCAGGCCCACCATGAATTTCTCTACATTAGGATTTCTTCCTCGAAAATTTGAAGAGTGAAATATGTTCATAAAAAATTTGTTATCATTTTTCTTTATGCTTAAATTAAAAATACACTTTTCTTATAAATTATCTCAATTATAATTTCATGAAATCTTTCTAGTTCTTATTGAAGTCTTTGTTTTTTGATTCACACAAATTATTTGAATTCATTTACAGGATAAATTTTTTTTTTAAAGTTGATTTGTTCTTGATAACAAATTTAATTTTTAAATAATTACATACTTTTGTACTGGTAAAATTTTTATATTTATATTAGTATTAATTTTAAATAAAAATTTAAATTATAAAATGAGAAGATTAAATCAATTCAATGTTGGCTATACAAGATTTGCATATGTAGAGAGTCTACAAATAAAATTATAAACATTTCTAAAAAAAGATTACAAGTAAAGCTTACAATCATCTGTTCACTCGCGAATACAAACAAATGGATTAGGACGGAAGCTCGTAATCAGTCCGCCATGAAATCGCATAGATTTCGACAGCGTCGACGGTATCGGTGGCATCGGCATAAAAAAGGAAAAACCGTCGATAATACCCGGAGAATTGAGAGCGAGAGAGTAACTCTTGGGCCGCGCGCGCGCCATCGGACACGTAACGCTCTTCCGGGGCACAAATCCGGCATTATCGAGAGTATAATCAATTTCCCGACATAATACCGGGGCGGCCCGCAAGCTCGAGCGAGGCCGTCCGACCGGAAGCGATTTCGACTAACGCGATTGCGTATTAACTCCGCGCATCACGTGTATGCATCCCAATCCGTCCGACTTCACAATCGTGCTCGCGAATTCCGTCCACTCTCTTATCCATTTCCCCCGATCATCATATTTACGCACTCTTCCACTCTCCCAGGTGGTGTTCTTTGCCCAAACTTGGTTTACCGGTTCAGAAATCCTGTAAAATCTCCCTCCTATAAACTCTTATTTTATATAATGTATATTAAACTGTTAAAAATTATCAGATTCTTTGATGCAAGTTATACGGGTAAAAGTAAGCAACTAATAAAATTCTTAATAATTTTCTTGTTTATCAGATCATCAAACAATATCCACTTTGTTAATTTTATATAAAATATTTCTTAAGTTTCTTCAATTCTTATTTATCTATGGCGCAATATTATTCATTTGTTCCTTACGAATATATATATTACACTGAAGATTACAATCAGCTTTGCAATTTTCTATCGACCTACTCCGTGAGCCACCGCCCACGGAATCCGCAGCGCAGATGACACAAGAGATTCAGAATTTCCAATCCTGCAAAAATAAAGAAGACAAGCTGTACCGAGCTGCAGTACATATACCGCGTATATATTCAGCCGTCAGCCTCGAATGCGCGGCCGGCTCGAAAGTTTCGCCGTTAACGTAAAAGCCATCCCGTATTCGCCGGGGGACACAGCGCGGTGGTGCGCCCCGAGGCGGAGAGAAGGGCGCCGTCCGCGCGCTTGCACGCTACGATTGTTTCGCCGTAATCCTTTATTGGATCAACGGGGCTGGAAACAATCGAGCGCGCCATAACGCGAGGATGGGCAGACGGCCGTGTCGGTCGGGCGGGACGCGGACGGGGTTTTTCGGTCCGCCGGATGCGGCGCGGCGGCGGTCCCCGCCGGGTGCGGCGAGGGGGAGGTGCGGCGGCAGGACGCGCTAGATAAGCGGGGGTGGCACACCCGATGATGGGGACGGGGCGCAGGATTTCTACCTACTTTGCCGGGTGAACGGAGTTACAAATGGGAGAACGCGGAATTCATCCGCAAGCGGGAAACTCTCCGGCTGCTCGGTCCCTCCGTTTCTGTTTCTCTCTCTCTCTCTCACACCCTCGCACGATGTCCTCGCTGTATCTCCTTGCACTTTTCTTCCTTCTCGTTAACCTACTCGATCGTCTCTTTTTCTCTTGATCTGCACGTCTTCGGAATATCTTTTTTCTTTTCTCCTTCACCTTATTATCTTTGTTTTTTTTAAATAACAATATTTATATCACGAATACATGGATGCAATAATACGAAACATATAATTTTCTTTTGTAATTTTTGTATATTTTTAAATTTTGTAATTGATAGTGTCTAAATTTATATAAACTTTCGAGAAAATCTCTATTATCTTCAATTCTTCAGGAGATAAATTTTGCTCTATTTTACTTTGACCCTTACGATGTTTCGCAAGACTTCGCACAGCCGTTGATTCAACGTTCCTACTACACGTACACATATGTCCGGGATATTTTCGCGTTTCCTTCCGTGAGCCACGGTAGCATTCGTACACGTCACGTGCCGGCGATATAATAACGAGGTGGATAACATAACGAGACTTACATGCCTCGAATTTACGGAGCCGGTCCGACTCCCTGCGATTTGCGGCAATCGTTTTTGTCCTACTCTCTCTCTCTCTCTCTCTTTCTCTCTTCACAAATTCTTCACCAGCCTCTCCTTTATCTTCGATAATCCGTCTCTCGAAGGATGCTCCTGGGAATACCGCCGCGAATACACGGGAGCAATTACATCTATTCCGCACGTTTTACGTCATGTTCAACATGATATTTAAGCAGCTTTAGGTGTGAGAAACAAAATGTTACGCAAATGAAGAGTTAACTCGAAAATACTGCAAATGTTAAGATAAAAATTTTAAAAATTATCTATTTACTGCAAAAAAGTTTAGCAAAAGCATTCTTTTGTACATCGCAAGTGATATCGTAAATGGTAGCTAGAGTCTTTTATAATTGCTACTGCAACAAAATTAATCACTTCTGATCAATTAATGAATACCTTTCCACAATTAATTGCCTTCGAAATAATTTATCTTTCAACTAATAACAAATCGAATTATTATAGCGATATAAATTCCACAAAAACAGCTTTCTAGAAGCATTCTCAGGAAAAAAAAATTAGAACTTCTGCAATTTTTCCGTTTTAAATGTGACACGGTCACCTCTCGCGCTTAACTTTTTACGTTAAACTCACAAGGGGGACATAAAGAGGAGCCTGTAAATCTTCTCGTGACGGGCGGCTCCTCGCATTTCCATCGCTTTTAATCCGTCCTGGAGCATACGGGCTCGAGATCGCAGTTCATCGCGTGGCGAATTGATCTTTTACGAGAACAGATTCGCCACTAAAGCACGCGCCCTTCGTTTATGTACACGGAGGTTGCACGGATATCACGAGGAACATATGTGCCGACGACCCCGAAGATATGTAATGGCGCATCGACTTCATAGGATATGCATCATGCGAGCCACCTGCTGCAGCGAACGTTTCCTCGCAGCATAATCGTGCCGTGCGATAATATTCCAATCCCATTTGTCTTCGTTTTAATAATATATTCAATCTATACAATAATTGAAAATTTTAATAATTTGTGTAACAATTTGTATTAATAATAATTGTAATAATTGCAATAATTGTAAAATTTTGGTAAATTAATTACCGAACACGAACTCAAATAATCTTTAAATAACAATAAGATATGTGCACAAAATTGAAGAGAAGAGTAAAAAGATTATTACATACAGATATTAAAGAATATATTTGTTAATGCTTCATTAAATTTATTTTATCTTCGGCAAGTCATTACATTAAATCAATTGTGCAGTATACAAACAAGTTATTTTTTAATTTAGTTTTTTAATCTATTTTTTGTATTTATTTTTTACAGATTTTTTAGATGAGGTCTAAAATGGTCGAGAAGCTGAAAAATAATATCACGGGGAAGAGAGTAAATTTTTCTCGGCATCGCGCCTGTCGAACAAAAGTCACCCTCCGTAACATTTTTACCTCGTCGAATTACCTCACAATGGATACGGCACAACCCCTTTCGAGCCCAATTCTTTCCCCCTCGCGAGCAAGCCTGTCTTTCTCTTTCTGTACACAAAACATAATTATTCGAAATCCCAAACAGCATGAAAATTTTATCGGCTCTTTGATAGTCGTAGTCCATTAAAGCATCGGCCGATGATTAATCCTTGCATGGTGGAGGGCCGGTAGGTATGAAAAAATCTGGAGGATAATTTTCGTCGCGCGGTGTGATTCTGTCGAACGATAATTCCAAGCCCAATTATATCCTTCGTACAAAACAAACTTAAAAGATATTTAAGTTTATTTTGTAAAAGAATATAATTAGGCCTGCAATTATTATCTAAACCTTTTCGATCTTTGGCTAAATCTAAACTTATATCGTTACGATACAATAAAATAAACTAAAATATAAGCATATTGTCAAATTTTATTCAACCCATTAAAAACTGCAGACTTCTCTCTTTTCAACGCAATTTTTATTTTCTCAACAACTGAATATAATTTGCAAATGACAGCTGATTAGTTTCAACAACTTCCCATGGGACACCCTGTAGAGTAATAAAAAGTGAGAATGATATCATATAATACGGAAACAAAATCCATTTCTCGAGCTTATCGTTATCTAACAAGGATTTCAGAGTCGGTAGTCTCCCGCTAAATTGTAACGGCGAGACGAAAGTGGACAAATTGCAGACTTTTGCGCTAAACACTGCTATTTGAGTGCGAGTATACCTTAATCGCGTAGCACGCAGCCACGGACGTCGCACACGTGTGCGGCCGTACATCGAGATAATCGCCGAGATGCACGAGCCGCGATAGCAGGCCTCGAAACGGCAGTTAAAGTCGATTGTGCCGTAACGTCCGCGTGTGCGACATGAAATATTTATACCACCGTGACGATTACAACGTCACACGTAACCGCGCATGGCGAGGAGGCGAGGGGGGGCGGCTACGATGATTACATTTACTTTTGCAAGGGAGAAGAAAGGGAACAATCGTTCGCGTTATCATCAGTTAACAATGTTCGTGTTAGCGTTGCTGCGCAAATCGAGGGGTTCGCTACTACGAAAAATCTAAAGGAATTTCTCCCGCCTCTCATTGTAATTACTTACTGAAGTTACACGCTAATTAAAACCACGCGACGTTAATAATTATTTCCCGTTCGATCCGGCAACGTTTGTCACTTCGCTGTCGCTTAACGATAATTAGAATTGGCTATTAAACCATCTGTGCAAGTTATTAGAGATTTTGCACTGTAAACTCCTACGGGTTGCCACAGCTCCTACTCAATATTCGGTTAATTTGACTAAAATAATGAGATAAAATTAGCGACATATTGAGTAAGCCTTACTCAATACGTTGTTAATTTATCTAATTTATTCTTCCATGTTAGTCAAAATTTTACCTTCCTTTTAGTCAAAATTAATGAAATATTGAGTAGGAGCGACCTATAGAATAGTTAAAAACGACTCAAATTGAGTATAATTTGACACTACGAGTTTAACAGTGTTTTTTCGGATTACTTGACAATAACTTGATTATTTAATTATGAATTACAATATTTTCGGCCACTCAAAATATTTACACGTCAGAGTTAGAAATCTGTCATATTTTCCTCGTGCTTGAAGTTTCACGGCCGTCGTGTTCATTTAATCGACTTCGTCTTTAAGAACCTCGTGGAACTTACTCGCTTATGCAATTAACTTCTGCTATACTTGGCGCACGAGGAGGACGTAAAGTGATTACAAGCCGCTCTATTTTCCCGGGAGTGACTCGTGTGAGCCGTATAACTTATATGAAGTTCACTCTCGGGCTTCGTACGCGGAGTACCTGCGCGTATTTCGTAACGCGTTTAAGCTAACGAGAACCCGAGAGAGCGAGTTGTGCAGAAAGCACGGGCTTCGTTAAAAATGCATCCTCGCGTGACGCTCCTTCCCGTCGCGGGTCTTTCGCCGTCGCTGCAGTGTTCGCGCAGTTTTCGTTCCTTTTTTTTCATCGCGAACACCGGGACGCGCACGAAATCAATAAGCCGCGACATATGCCGATTTTTAAATAACGTCCCTTCGATAGGCCGCTCACGGCGAATCGCTGCGAACGACTCGCCTCGACGTGAAAGCGTAAAACCCATGTTAACGTCATGCGACTAATGAACCGTGGTATCCGGGAATGCAAAGCGAATTTTATAAACGTGCCTTTCGGCTGCTAAGAGAATTATTAATAATATTGATATATTAAATATACAGTGGTGGCAAAAATAAGTACGCAGCGGAGAAATTATAATTTTCAGATATTAAAGATGAAAATATGAATTCAGGTAATAAATTTAGATTTGATTCTGCACTCTCGTATCATTATCGCGTTTATTGACAAATACTGATTTTTGTACTTGCATTATAGAATATGGTCTTTTCCAGAAAAGGTTTTTTTTTCTGCTTATTATTTCTGTCCATAAGTAGAAGAAAATTATAAATTCTCGTAACTCAATTAAATGCCTCAGAAAAAAATCTGGGATATATCAGTTTATTGAATGATTATGATACACTTATTCTTAACCATATAATAGTTTAACTTTCGCTCAAATATATATACTTGTTATTAAAAGTATAAAATGTGCATTTATAAAATTAATTGTCGACAGCTACGTTGAAGGAATAATTCCGCGAAATAATTTTCCGAGATAATTCCTTAGCTCGGCATTTTCGCCTGAGATGCGTTTCTGAAAGAGAAATCTTGGACTTTTAACAGCTACCGTCGGAAATCCAGAGGCACTCGCCGTGACGCGAAATATCGCGCGTACAAGGGGATGAGGCTCGTTTCCGAGAGGCTCCCGGGGGGCCGGTAAACTCCCTTCTACGGACATTACGGTAAACGCGCGTTTCCGTGACTTTTTAATCGGCGAGGCAGAGGCGGACCCGCGGCACGGCGCGCGGTGCGGAGTGACTGCTCGTTTCGTCCCTGGCCGAGCCGAGTGAATAATTCACCTCGATCGATCGACGGCGCGCGCGCGGCGCGGCGGCGGCAGCGGCGTCGGCGTCGGCGTCGGCGGCGGAATTAATTTAAGTAATTCGACGATCGTTATCGACGGAAGCATTAAATAAAGCACCGTGCGTCCCGCTTTGGGCGAGCCGCGCGCGCGGTTTAGATTGTAGATCGCCGCCGCTCGCACCCCCGTCCTCGTCCACCCCCGCCGCGCGCGAGTCATCGTTGCATACCTGAGTGGTTGATCAGGATGAGTGGGTCGTCATCCATTTCCACGGCTGTCATTACATCAAGGAGTCCGCGACTCTGTTTGCCGACCCCGTTTCCATCCCCTCCCCGCACGCCGATTGCTCACCTGTCTCCACGAAAATGACAATTTCTGTTTTCAGACGCGCGGCACTTCCGCGACGATATTATTACGGCCGAGCGCGCTCATGGCTGACCAAACGTCGAGCTCCTTAATGTCAAATGAAAAATACATGCCCGTCCGGCCGATGAAGGTTTACATCGGCGAAACGTCACGATTGTGACGTTACGGACATTAGGGACCTTCGTCAAAGTGAATAAACGGCGGGAAAATAAACTCGCAAATTGTTATGCCACGTTGCTATAATCATTGTACTACTCGTTATTATTGTTTTAATAGAAAGTGTGCTAAGATATATTTCTTCTTCTTCTTCTTCTTCTCTCTCGCTGAATGACGAAGAAATATATGAGAAGTACATTGGATGTGGAAACACTTATTTCGGTTCTCTATTTTTAAGACGCCACTATCGCTCATTTTAGATTTTGTGCAAGGTATAGTTCTTAATATATATACTAAAAAAAATTGTGGTTAAAAGCGGACGAATCAGAAAATCTTGTAGGATTGATCAAATATTTTGGTTATTATAAAAGAAATTCTGGTTATTATAGAAGAACTCAATAATTTAGAACTTTATAATAACCAGAATATTTGATCAATCCTACAAGATTTTTTTGATTCATCCGTTTTTAACTAGAATTTTTTTTCCAGCGTATTATTCTACTTGTTGAAATTAATTATATCAGACTTTTATCGCCAGGAACGAGAGGCCGAGAAGATCGCCGAGGAAGCCGCGGCTCTGCGCGACGTGAAGACGGAATTGCCGCCGGCGAGAAGTCCCGAGACCTGGCACGGCAGTGCCTACTATCGACATCTCAATGTTCTGAAGGGTGAGCAAGATATTCGCCAAATTTGCTTCTGCAGCCTGAGGGAAACCCTTTCGACGAAACCAAACCTCGAGAAGTTTGGTACTGACCTCTCCATTAATACGAAACATTTACGACGAAGGCTAAATTAACTGTCCATAAACTAATTAAAGATTATTCAAAACTTACAAATTTTAGGGTCGTATCTGAGGGACAGTACCGATAATTGATTAAATAACGTAGATTTCGAGGATGTCTTGATATGTGAAACAGAGTACAGGATTTTAATAATGTTACGAGTATCAGTCCGTTATAAATTACAATGATAAATTGAAAATGTCACGCGGGTTCAGAATCTACGGACGGGATAATTCCTGGAATTTCCACGGGAGATGGCATTTCCAATTAACGTCGCTCGAAATGCGCTTTCCCGCGAGATAATTCAGGAACCGCGCCTCCCCGGGCCTCAGTCGATGTCGCGGAAAATCGTCTCTCGCGAATCTCTCGCATTTTCGCGAAACGGCCTCCCCGTTGCCACGTTTACACGTTATTTTCGCATGAATAGCCAGAGAGCTCGCCAGATTCAAAGCCGCTTCGCCTGTGCGCGCACCGTTCTATGTAGAACACGCTGCCCCCATTGATATTAGTAATTAATTAGTAACTACCATGGATCAAGCGGCCCGGCGAGAAGATCGGAGTTCCAATTAATTAGAGTAATTAGTCGCGACCGGAGTGTTAAGTGGAAACGTGCGGAGGGCTGCCTTGATATTCAGACGCGGGGGTGGATCTTCCCAGGCTGTAATAACGCGGAAATGGGGTGCGGGTGGCCCCTCGGCCGGCCAAGGGGCGTGATTTGCGTCGACGCTTGCGCGTACCCGCGGTGGCCGTTGCCGACGTCGAGTTTCCGTCGGCGTCGCGACGCCTGCGACTCCAAAACCCGACGACGAGATGCATCGCAATGTCGCGCGGTGATGTGCGTCTCCGTCGGATTAACTGGGATCGTGGCGGACGGCTGTTGCCAGTTGGATGCCAGACAAGACGAATCAGAATTTAAATAGACCAATTGCAACTGGTTTTACCGTTTAATTACAAGACGTCGTGGCACCAAAAAATTATATTGTCAGAAAAAAATTATTTTCTGGGAGATGATCAGTTTTGCGTAATTAATTAAAGAGGTCGAAAATTAAAATTTATATATAACCGAATTATAAGAGTTAAATTTTAAATTTTTATTTCTTCTTCTTGAATTCGCCGGCTTCGCTCTTTCACTCCACAGAAATATTCTCGACGATACTCGACGAGCGCGATGCGATGATATAATATGTAAGCACAGAGAACATGTTTCGCAAATACGAGGCGCGTTTCAGACGAGACAGTATATGTACACACTTTTATATACGCGCGTACACACATGGCGCATACACGTACATCCGTTGGAGGTATATCGATGGACCCATTCAACGCGGGCGTAAGCCGAAAATAACGAGATAGGTGCCGCATCGACGCGATGAATACGAATACAGGATCATTGGCGGTGAACGCAGGCACTTTGACTAACGTACAGCCGTCGGAAAAAGCCTGCACTTTTCCGACCTTCTTCTTTTCCTTCTCTGCCGGCGACCGCACGATCTTTTCAGAGCCGCTTTTTAAGCCCGTCATGCGAAGACAAATCCATCCTCTCGTCCGACTGAGCCGTCGTTTGCGCAAATTAGCTCGAATGAGACTAATCGGTCTATACGAATGAATCTTTTGTGAATTCTAAGTATCTCCCTTTAACTAATTTTATTCATTTGTATACGGGAAAGCGCACGATTGTACGGAATTTATAGGGATTACTATTTGTCACTGAATTTGTTAAATTAGAATCATGCTGCTGCAGTAGACATTTAATTAATTTTAAATTTCAGATGAATTCTTGAATTCTAATTTTTAAGATTAACTTAATTATTTAATAAAGTAAAATATATTTAGAAACATATACTTAATATACTTATTTTAAGTTCTTTTTAATTGTATGACATACTTTGTCGTGTCAGATATGTTTGATCGTAAGATACGTCCTCGTCGGACTATTTAAGGCTTCTACTACTGATTTATTTACGTATCTCCAACAAAGATCCTGTTACACCGAAGGGAAACAGCGGTGCGCCCGCAAAGGGTTGATTTTATATAACGCATCCGTCGATGTTCATCGGGCACCGCTAATTACCGGATGATAATTATTGCAGGGAACGAGCCGGCCGCGGAAAGGGCGGGCTCCGATTGCTCGGCTTGCCATCCTCCGCGCGCTATGTTTTACGGCCAAGTCCACAGTCCGTCCACGCCGACCAATTAATCGAGCTGGGCTGGCTAAATTAATCGACATGCAGGAGCAGCAGCGTACGAAGAGGAGGTACACATTTAACCCGAACCGTTCCGTAAGCTTGCGACACGTCCGTTGCCTTAAAGCACACTCTGGTCGATCTCTATAAACGTCGAACTTAAGGGTTGAAGCGCAACAATGGTTTAATGCCTTTTTAAGGATAATTGAATTTGACGAAATTAAATAAAAAATTAATCAAACTAAACAGATTAACAAATTGAACGTGGCACAATCAATTAGAAATTTAAATCGAATTTTCAATGAAAATATTATTTAGACCTAATCTAAACTAATGTATCTCGATCTTTTAGGAAAACGCGTTAAAACGGTGTTGCGTCAGACCCTTCAGTTTATAATTCGCTTCACGTTCGCGGCATACGCTGAAATTCGGGCCCGGTTTTGCCGTCGTAAGGCCCCTCTGCGCGCAAAAAAAAAATGTGAATCCGCCACTAGCAAACGTTAGCAAAGTATTTCGTCTTGCGTATTTGTGATACCGGCTAGAAGGAGGCATCGATTTTATCGCGTCGTCAAGCGGCAGCTTCTCGTCACGTCCAGTAATGGATCTTTACTGGTGGGACGGCGATTCGTTTTAGCAGGATGTTTGCGCGTTTCATCCCTTTACGGCGCCGTAAGCAGGCGAGCAGATCGATCGAATCGAGAAGCTTGGCAAGAAAACTCGCGAGGTACTTGTTGTGAATATAGAGCGACGCTTAGAATAATGTTCGCCGGAGGCACTGTCGTCTTCGAATAGAGCGAAGGTGGCAGTCACGTTGACATTTACGAATCCGACGATTTCCAAGCGGATTCGTTAATCTAGTCTCGTATTACTCCGATTGCCGTAATTTTCTAGTAAAATTTCGCGAGAAGCTCAGTATAACACGCACGTATAGAAGATGCAGATAAATGAAGACAACCGTGACTTTGATACAACATGGAGATGCATGATTTATATTCTAGAATCAATTGTAAATTAATTTTCTTCGACGACAAGAGAAAAGTCGATAAATTTACAAGTGAGAGACATTTAGCATCTTTGTCTAAATAAAACTGGCAGACATATAAACGTAACTCTACTCAAATCCTTTATAAATTATTGTATAGCCGTATTTTTTATTTTGTAAAGTCTTATGATAAAACTATTAAATTCCCATTGATAGAAGATTGTCATATATGTATTTATTAAAAGCAGCTAATTGTTATTTTTATTATTAGGAATAAAAACTAATTTTTAGATGACATCTACTTGTAATGAATTTTATTAACGTGTTAAATTTTCTTTCCAAGAAATAATATTAATATTATTAATCGGAAAATTTGATATTTTTGAATATGAGAACTGATGGGATCTCGAATTTGAGTCATGCACTCCTAATATAACACATTAATATAGTGCATCCCGGAGACAGACTCGGTTATATCAATTCACGTAATCGCGATGTCGTAGAGAGTTCCATCGCGACGCTAATCGCTCCCGGCGCATCGAGCAGTATAGCTTAGAATCAATAGACATTTATCGCGAGGACGATATACACAGTGCAATTATACTTCGTTGCGTAATCGATTCAGGCCGATCGAGGTGAACCGAATACGAGTCGAATTAGTGAGGAGAAAAGAATTCCCCGCGCTTTACGCTGTAGGCCGCAGCTGTAAGTACCGCCACACTCTAGTAGATTAACATAACGTAAGTTGCATCATTGAACATATTGTAGATGACAGCGTGTGTGAAAAAAAAACCCACGAGTGTAATCCAAGGTTCTAATAAAAAATCTTGATCGCTGGAAAACCCGTGATGTAATATCTCTCACCTCGTCAGCAAACGACACGCGAATCTCTGCATCATCTGTGTTGTGTAATTCCTGACGATATAATTCTGCTGTATGATATCATTTTCCTTTGATTAAGAACCAATTCCCTCAACGATATTTTCCTTAAGCACAAAAATCGATAACGCGAGCGCGTGCGACGAATAATTTCTTACAGAAAGGAATCTAAACGATCCATTCACGTTGCAGCTGAAATGTCAACGCGGCTTATACACAACGCGACAGTGACTCATGAAACTGATAATATATTTCGAAATAATTACGACTAACTGATTTGAAGAAGACAATCAAGACAAAAACGGCTTTTCAGTATCAACATAATAATACCTACATATAAACCAACAAATGTTTGTAATTTCTTGCTACAAATATATTCGTTTAAATTTTCAAAGGAAATTCGTAACAATGGTACGATTTGATCAGTTTTGTGAGTCAGTGTACAAGCTCGGTGTAGTTCTTTCAAAGCGACGGCGACGATTTCATCGAAGTTTCTTTCGCACAGAACTCCTTATCTATTTTCGTGACGTTTACTGTATTAAAACCACCGGTACGTTTATCGGAGGAGCTGCGGTCGTTTCTCTACGAAAAACAGATCTTTTTCAATTACGGTAGGAACGGCGGTATTACAGGACGTACGGTGTAATCTTGGCCGTCGCTTATATCACAGCCCGTGTAAAATCCTTGGGGAGCCCTCCCGCGCTTCGTGGTACGTAAGGATGCTTCAGTGAGCAAAAACCCTTAACTGATGCAGCCCTGCTGCCGGTCCCCGGACGGTCGTCAGCAGAATTCCGGATCTGGACCACACATGGTACTTACGCGACGCTCTCGAAAGTATCACCGTCGCGAGCACAAAGGTTGCTCTAAAATGCACGATTGGCAGAACTATACATGTTAAGACGGCAAATGTAATCTTTTTATAATGATATAAATTTTTATGATGATTAAAATATAGTAAGAAAGTATTATCAGTTATATTATAAAAGGGAATTGTTTCAGTTTGATATTTTCTTGAAGTCAATTTATTTATAAACTATTGAAAGATTTACTTTAGATTTAACATTTGGTTTAATTTTGTATTACTTATAAAATGTTGTATTATATTATTTATGAATTTTAAAGAGAATTCGGCATATGTCAAGAGTATTTTTTTTTTAAATAATCATAATAGCCAAATTTTTTAAAATTATATTATAATATTATGTTTATTCATATTTTTTGAGAAAAAAAGAAAAAAATTATATTTGAAGCTTCAATGCAATGCAGATTCCATATAATATCAATACTGAATAGCGGATCGTGGCAACAGAGTGTCAATAATGAACGTCCGGAAAAACATCGTCTGCGTCTAATGTTCCGGCAAATTGGCTTCGCGAATGTAGCCTCGCGAGTCGTCTCCCAGGAGGAATCTGCAAGTACGAGCGGAAGATTCTTCTCGTTGCGCCGATTTTTTTCCCGTAAGTACGTCACGTCTCGACGATACCGGGGGATATATCCGTCCGCGCGCCTCGCCGAAATCGGCTCCGTTTCGCGAAGCCAACCAACCCCATAACTGGAAGAATTTGTAAGGAAACGAGAGATGAGAAGATTCTTTCTTCACAATCGTGCACGTAAACGCTCTCGTGGCTGCGTAAAATCGTCCGGAAAGAAAAGGGGCTGCTCAGCCCCTCAAAAAAATTGCGGTAAGTCAAACTAGTCTAGGCGATCAGAACTTGAAATGAGAGATATAATAAAACGTTAAAAAAAAATGTGTGATAACAACTCAATTTATTTTCTTTAATTTATTTGAATGTATTTCGCCGTAAGTTACACTGAAATAGAGATCTCTTGCGCAAATCAAGTTCTCTGTCTCTTTGTTGGCGGAAAGAATTCTCCCGGGGGAAGAACGTAAATTAGGATTCGAGAGAGAAATCGACGACAGTATCGCGAATCGATTCGTTTCGCACCACTTACGCGCGCTTCCATCTCGCGCAAAGGTCGCGTATAACGAGCCGCGATTTAAATACGCGCTTCAATCGTCCACAATGGGGACGTCGGGGCGGCGGGTATTTAAAGAAATATTTTAATTGCAGGACGTAAGCCGCTTACGTGTCCCCTCTCTCGTACGTTAATAAAAACAGCCCCATCCGCCGGTAGAAAGCGGCTTCAAGAAAGCAGCTCGCATTGCGTGACCTCGTGGAAAGTAATTCGACCTCGTCTCGTTTCGCTCGGCCAAAAATTATTCGCCCGACGCCACCCTCGCCTGCTTAGGAGGAAAAAACAGCTCGATTGGAAACCGCAATTCCGAATTAAACAGTTCCTTTCCTAACTAGAAGCTCTCACTTAACTTTATAAATCTTTTTACAAAATTTTCCATAAATCGAAAACTTACATGTGCACTGAGAGAAAAATATAGTTACTTTTGGCCTCAACCACAATTTTGTAATATTTTTAAAAATAATTATGGTTAACATAAAGATGTATATAGTTAAATTAATCATATTTCGTGTTAGAAATATTATAAAATTATGATTGAGGCCAAAAGTAACTATATTTTTTTTTCAGTAGAAAATTAAAGATTTTCGAATTGTAGAAAATTATTCAAATTATTCTTTTCAAGTTTCGATTAATAGAAAATTATGAGAATTACTTTTTCCGAATTTTCAATTGCAAGAAAAGCTATATTAATCATAACCGCACGTTACCTTAGTCTCCCTTTATTTTAAATCAGTTGAAACTCCATAGTTTTCAAAAGGTACGGCCGTTTTTATAATACAGCCATGCACGTCTGTATAAAATCGCACTGGTCTCCCGAGGGAGGTCGACTTAAGCTTTCTGTGGTAAGCGTCCGGACTCGGCTGTGAAGGAGGAACGTATAAAGAAGCGGGCGCCTCTGTAATTGGGCATCAAAAGGCGATATTTCGCGCGTTCGCCCGACGGGAGAAGCGGAGGACCAACCGCGACCCGGGCTCGCTCTCGTGGATCCCGGCGATACCACGTGGCCGCCGAACCGCGAGGGGGTGGCCTTTTACGATAGGGTCGGTTCCACCAACCCCCGGAATGATGATGGTATGCCTTGTTACCGCGGCCGCCGAGAAGCGAAGTCGCGCTCCCCCGGGTAATATCGCATACAATTATGTCCACAGAAGGGAAGACACACATGCATTATGGATGCGGTATGCCCACACCCCGCTACGTACGTACCCCCCGGTAAATCATGTCACAGGGTTGGTTAACTCTGCAAATGATCTGAGGCGTTGCGCGCCTCGTCGGCTGCCCAATCTTTTTTTTTCTTTTCTTATTCCAATTTCTTTTTTGCGATTACATTTCCGTATAACAACTGAGATACATAAAAAGAAAAAAAATTTGTTAAAATGTATAAAATGCGCGTAAGATTATTTTAATAATCGAAATTTAAAAGAAAAATTACGATAATAAAATTACGTCACAATAATAAAATCTAACTAAAGGACGAAACTTACGATTAATTAAATTTCACAAATTTCTCTCTCAGAGTTTTTTAAAATCATATTAAAATTATAAATAATCATTATTAAAATCTGCATTACTTAAAGCAAAGTATTTCGAAATAATCAAATCAAATTTAATGATCAGTACAAAAAAAATAGAAGATAATTTAACGGCCAAACGCACAATTAACGTTTAATAATAACGTTGAATTATAAGTAATTGTAATGTAAATGTAATGTAAATAAGTATGGAAGAGAACAGTCAAAGTGCGGAATAAAATCCACGTTGTGACATAGAGCACACTTTATTTTTCAATTAGTATTATAATAATCATTTAGCATTGACCGAAATCGAATATATATATATCGTATATTTCTTTCTTTAATCGAGTTCAATATAATCGTAGTAGATTAATTTATTACCAATACAAGTGTAATTAATCGTAATGTATTGTCTGAAAGTATCACTGTGTTGCATCCACTGGTCGCCCCCTTCGCACTTCGACAAAACGGGGATCAACGGGAAACGGTTCGGGGCGGGGGTGCGTCCGGGGAGCTGTC